>JAOVVH010000059.1:6226429-6237855 GCA_028566435.1 Scorpiodoras heckelii | reverse complement strand
CTTTCTTTCTTTCTTTCTTTCTTTCTTTCTTTCTTTCTTTCTTTCTTTCTTTCTTTCTTTCTTTCTTTCTTTCTAGCAGAGATGGTTACATTTACATGTACTGATCATAATGCTAACAGAAGAGCTGCTGCTTTAATGCATGCACCTTTATATCCTAGGCATAGCAAAGCACAGCAAAGGAAAGAAAGTTAGCACAGACAGAACAATAACAGACTGCTGTCTCATGAATATCTGACTTTCTGGTGAGTATTCAACCCATTTTGAACAGAGATTATCACTGTATCAGTAGAACACCGCATTTGACAGCAGTCTATAGGCAAATCTTGCAAAACCGACATATAGTTTGGTGTGTAGGATTCATTTTAAGAGTGATGAAGAATAAGCATAAAAATCCTGACTATTATAATAGGGATTCAGCACAAGTGCTTGGTCCCATAATAATAATAATAATAATAATAATAATAATAATAATAATAATAATAATAATAATAATAATTAGCAATGCACCGATCGATCAGCCAGTGACCAGAATTGGCCAGTTTTCGGGGTGATCGGCCATAATCGGTTATCGGCCGATCAGTCTCATATAACCGATTCTGTGCCGGTCACATTTACACTTGTGCACGAGGGCAACCACGTAACAAACACAGACACTCATGAACAGCACAGTGCTTTTACTAACTTAAATTCAGAATTCAGTTCATGTGTGTACGGAGCTGTAAAGTCAGCTCAGCTACTCGCGTGTTTGTTCATGAGACCGGTGGTAACGCATGTTGATGATCAGGAAGTCTCTATATATATATACAGTGGCAAGAAAAGTATGTGAACCTTTTGGAATTTCATGGTTTTCTGCATAAATTTGTCATAAAATGTGATCTGACCTTCATGTAAGTCAAGGGTATTGACAAATATAATGTGCCTAAAATAATAACACAAAAAAACCCATGATCTCGCAGATCTTCATTGAGAACAACCATAAAAACCTCATAGTGCTAGTGGATAAAGTATGTGGAGTCAGGACTCATTTGTTAGCATATCTGGAGTCTTGTTACAAAAATGAGTTTGGAGGTGTGGACTAGAGCTACTTTGACTGATTAAAAATGAGTTTTGAGTTTGCTCCACACAAGAAGGATACGCATATGTGAGCCATGCCTCACCAGAAAGAGCTTTCAGGGGATGTACGATCAAAAACTGTTGATTTCCACGAAGCTGGAAAGGTTTACAAAGTGATTTCAAAGACTTTAGAACTTCACCAGTCTACAGAAAGCCAAACAATCTACAAATTGAGACAACTGGGGGCTGTGGCTACTCTGCCAAGAAGTGAGTGTCCTGTCAAAATGACCCCACGAGGACAACGGAGACTCATCAATGAGGTAAAGAAACAACCCTGAGTGACAGGTAAAGATTTGAAGGCATCATTGGTACAGGCTTACATTTGTGTTCATGAGGTGGGTAGCGCTGTCACCTCACAGCAAGAAGGTCCCGGGTTCAATCCGCGGGTGGAGTGGTCTGGGTCCTTTCTGTGCGGAGTCTGCATGGCCCCTAAAAAGTATCTTTCATCTTGGTTCTGATGTGCAGGAACAACCCAAGAACCACCAAGGCACTGGCTGGTCATGAAACAGAAGCTGCTGGAACACCAGCATGACTGTCTATACAGTCAAGCAACGGTTAAACATGGACACAGCTTGGTGCTCCAACTGGACAATGACCCCAAGCATACATTAAAGCTGGCTGTGGAATGGATAAAGCAGGTTAACATTAAGCTTTTGGAATGGCCTTTCCAAAGTCCTGTGAACAGTATTTAAAAGTTGCCAGAAAACCAACATTATTCTTCCATATGTGACATGGTGCTTTGGGTCTGTATGGCTGCCAAAGCAACTGCATTCCTTCTTTTCACTGATAATGTGACACAATGCCAATACAACGCCAGCAGCGATATAACTTCAAGCAAATACCTCACAGCTCACCGGACAGTGCTTTCCCATGACTACAAAATACTAAAACAACCACTGAAGAAAATCTGAGCATGTGTTTTATACCTAGGAAACAAACAGGAAGCGAAACAGGAACTAATTATTATGCAGACTAATGTGAGCTGGGCAACTGTTATGACAGTAAGACAGAACCATAATGTAATGATTTATAAAAAGTCATCCTGCAAGACAAAATTAAAACACAAACCTTAAATTATTTGTTTTCGGTCTCATATTATTACACGTATTTTCAAACAAAAATAAAGGCTATGTTAGGCATGCCCACGGAAAGCATGTCCTCAATGTCCTCAGGGTCAGTCTAGCCAAGTGTACACGTTTGCATGACTTTAGGACAAAATGTGAAAGACAAATACATTTAATTTAACAACAAGGTGTTTAGTGTGCTAAGTTTTATGGATATAAAACAAACCTGGCAACCCAAAATATTCTGCCTTTTAGCAAAAGACTGGAATACAAAAGTCATTTTAACTAATTGTCTCTTAAATTATCATCATTTGTTTATCACTTCATTCAAAGTTTTCCCCCTTTGTTAAATGACTTTCCTGCCACTTCCAGGATGACAGTAATTTAAAACGCTAATTCACAAGACTTGGGTTTGCGTTTCTGCAAATACACAATGCCTCGATTGCACACAAGGGAACAAACGGCATCAGCAGGATGTAGTCCCACAGCAATGTGAGGAAATAAAGGAAGTACAGAGGACAGAAATCTGCCAAAGTAAGCAGACGCAGCTCAATGACTTGGGAATCTCTGTAGACTGAGTTAATGACAAAGCATGCTATAATTTGGAGTAGGTTACAATTATTCATATGATTAACCATATAATAGTTAGTGTAATTAACTAATCAGGAGATGAGTCACTGCATCAAAGCTGGATGACAAATACTATGTACCCATGCTAGATATAGTCTTTTGACCATGTAGATAGTAATTAAAATGTCATTAGAGCGCTAAGCCCTAAGAGAGCACAAATAAGCTTAAGAGCTTCAATCCAAGGAGTCACAACACCAAGACACACAAAATGAGGAAATACGCAAAGGGATTTGGATGAACATAGCAGTGCAAGGATCTCATAGGAACTGTACCAACCAAGATGATGTCATCCATGAGTTAATGGATGAATTATAGAGCTCAACGCCATAATGCTTCACGTTTTTGGGGAGTACTTTTGTTAAAAAAAAAAAAAATTTTTTTTAAAAAGCTAATAATTTTCAGTGCCTGGATAAAAAAAACAATGCAATAAATAATTGCTACTAAGAATAAAATTGCTGCTAGTGTTACGGTAAATGGTAGTTAGCGAACTATTTATTTGGAAATTGTTCATAGCAACATTTACACATGAAAATCCAGTTCAGGAAAATTATCATATTTTGCGTTTTGCTCCTGAGTGTTTATTTTATTTTATTTTATTTTATTTTATTTTATTTTATTTTATTTTATTTTTTTATTAATTTTTTTTATTACATATGTTATGTTTTACTCCTGAGTATTTTATTTTATTTTTCTTAATTTATTATTTTTTTATTATAAATCTTATATTTTGCTCCTTTGTATCTTTTCTTTTTTTTTTTCTTTTCTTTTCTTTCGATTGCCCACCAGTTTAGATGCTTTACCTAAATAAAGCACACAAAAAAAAAAAATTCCAAAAACAGTTATAAATTTAGACAAATAATCTAAGCATTTAATTAGAACAAAATTAATGGCACCCTATAAAAGGACTAAGGTTATTATGAGTGGCTAGTGTGTGGTGTGCAGTAGCTGAGCTGCATTAGTGTAAGATTTACGATGCACTATGCTTAAGAGGCACTTATTCGCTGTTTAGTCACCTTTTTTTGTTGTTTTCAGCTCTGTTAGATTTGCCTTTTATAGAGCTTTGTGTGCATCTTTACTGGTTTGTATTAACCAACAATACGAAGAAAATCAGTAAATCTGGCAGGAATGTTTAGTTTGGACATGAAAACAATTACCTACAACTAAAATGTTACATTTTGTATTACATTTACAGCATTTGGCAGAGACCTTTTTCCAGAGGTACTGTCATTTATCTCATTTATACAGCTGAACAGTTGAGGGTTAAGGGCCTTGCTCAAGGGCCCAGCAGTGGCAGCTTGGTTGTGCTGGGATTTGAACTCACAATCTTCTGATCAGTAGCCCATCAGTAGTGGATCTGTCCACTTTTTATTCTTTTGAGCTCCTCAATTAATGGTACAAAAGCTTTGAGAAAGTTGCCACCTAACAGTGTGGCACATTTAATAAACCTATTTCTCACAACCGACAAAGTTCAATATGGTATCCCACAAGGTGTCATTTTAGGCCCATTTCTTTTCTGTTATTCCTGCATAATCTTGCACTGAAAATTCACAAACGTACTACACAGTAATGTCGGGTTTTACTGCTACGCTGATGAAACAAATATGTTCGTCGTTTTGGCTAAATTTAACATCACACATACACAACAAGACTGTATCTAACATAAAAGTTTTTAATCCTTGTTACAGAAACTGCATTTCTGCATTTCAAGTGTCCATGTCTAGCGATAACAGAGGAGAAGAAATATTTAATTTCTCAAACTGATCCTATGGACTGCCTGCATGTCCCGATGACTCAAATGCTGTCTTTGATGTTCTGATCAAGAAAGAATAACACTTGGTAGGCAGTAGCAGAGATCATTGGTTCTTCTGGTGAGTGTCCGTAGCTAGAACAATTAGCATGCTTTGCTAATCTATGTTGAGAACAAAGCTAGTGCAAAGCTGAGCAGGGAACATGTAAAAAAGTAGTGTGGGTAAGTCATATATTGGACTAAAGGCTAAAATTTGTGGCTAGTGGTATTTCTTATTGGGTTTTTTTTTTAAATGCTGAACAGGCCACATCCACCAGTGACAACCATATAAAACGCCACATACCCACATTAGACGAGTGAATTGTTACTTTATATTGTGAATTATGTGCAAGGTATAATCTATGGCTATGTTATTTGGCAAAAATGCATGAACGTTTAAACTAGGCTACAAAAGAACTAACTTTCTACTGCTGCAACCAGCTGCTAAATCTTTCTAGTGACAGCCCAAAGTCTGTCTCATGTGAATACACTCAAGGTGACTTTCTAAAATATCGATTGCAAACTACTGGGACAAGCAGAAAGGGATCATCAGCTCACGCACACTGCCATAAATGTCAAGTTTATTTATAAAGCACATTTACAATTACAAATGTTCCGTTAAGGTGCTTTGCAATGACGAAGCTCAAAGTAAAGAGACAAAAAATGTAACGCGAGTGTTTATGCACTGCACATCTTGCAGGCTGGACAAAGAGGAAGGGTCGAAAACTCTAAGACAGAGACAAAAGAGGAAGAGAAGTATGGATACGGTAAACCAGACGGCTCCTAAATGGATCTAATTTCGCGTCTACGGTTTCACGGATTCGCCATCCATCAAACACAATACCTCCGGCAAAAAAAAAAAAAATATAGCATAGTATGAAAAAGGAGACAAAAAGAGATCATGGGAAAAAAGAATGGTCTTTTATCATATCAGCAGTGTGTGTATGTGTGAGTGTGCGTGTGTATGTGTGTGTGATCCAATCATCTGGACACTACACTTACTATACAGTATAATTATGAGCACAGAATGGATAAACACAACGTCAAGCCAGAGATAATACCAGATAACAAGTGCCATGATCACTGTAATTATACGTATTGGCAATCAGCTTGTAAATAGAGGCCACTGGCAAATGCTTTGTAATCAGAAAAACACAGTGTTTGTGCCTGTGTGTGTGTATGTGTGTGTGTGTGTATGTATGTTTAAGTGACCTAATCCCTCAGTACTTAACGATGACCTACGCTTTCTCTTTACGTTTTGTAATAAAATATTTAACGCTTATTGTAACCCTTAAAAAAAAGGACAAATTATTTTAATGATAGGTCTTGATTCACTTCCACAAGAAAAAAATAACACATTTTGCTCATTTTATGAATAAAATAAATTGTATGAAGTCTATTTTCCAGAGTAGAGGGCCCTATTAAGCTACAAAATATATCATTTAAAAATATATTTGATGGACGAATAAAAACATGAAAATTATATCAAATTAGATAAAAATGTAATAAAAAAATTATGCTAACTCAATAACAAAACCATATTTTGATGTTTTCCCACAATTACACAAATGCCTTTAGGAGATTTCCATAACACAATCACAGTTCCTTATATGGACTCAATGACATGCCCACAAATGCCTTTCCATTTCCATATATGGAATCAAAGACATACTTTTCCATATATGGACTCAATGAAGCCCACATTGGAATATACAATAATCAGCCATAACATTAAAACCACCTGCATAATATTGTGCAGGTCTCCTTGTGCCACCAAAATAGCTGTGACCCATTGAGACTTGGACCCCAAAAGACCTCTGACGTTGTGGCACCAAGACATTAGCAGCAGATCCTTTAAGTCCTGTAAGTTGCAAAGTGGGGCCTCAATGGATCAGATCTGTTTGTCCAGAAATTCGGACTGAAATCTGGGAAACTGCATGCCAAGGTAACACCGTGAACCCTCTGTCATGCTCCTCAAACCATTCCTGAACAATTTTTGCAGTGTGGCAGGGTGCATCATCTTCTTGATTGAGGCCACTGCCAGTAGGGAATACAGTTAGCATGAAGGGGTGTACTTGGGCTGCAGCAATGTTTAGGTAATGGTACATGTGGTACAAAGTATCATCTACATGAATAACAGGACCCAAGATTTCCCAGCAGAACATTAGCCAGAGCTTCACACTGTGGCATGTTTTCTTTCTATATTGCATCCTGGTGCCATCTCTTTTCCAGGTAATCGACGCATGTACACCTTGCCATCTATATGAAATAAAGGAAAACATGATGCATCATCACCTTTTCCATTGCTCCAGGGTCTAGTTCTGATGCTCATGTGGCATTGTAGGAGCTTTCGTTGGTGTCCAGGGGTCAGCATGGGCACTCTGAGTGTTCTGCAGCTTGCCAACCCCATACACAGCAAGCTGTGATACACTGGGTGTTCTGACACCTTTCTATCATAACCAGCATTAACTTTTTATTTTTATTTTATTTTTTTTTTAGCAATTTCTACTACAGTATGTCTTCTGTGGTATTGAATCAGTCTGGCTAGCTTTCACTCCCCATGCACAGCAATGATCCTTGGGTGCCCATGACCTTGTCACTGGTTCACTGGATGTCGTTCCTTGGACCATTTTGGTAGGTACTAACCACTGCATACCAGGAACACCCCACAAGACCTGCCATTTTGGAGATGTTCTGACCCAGTGTTCTAGCCATCACAGTTCGGCTCTTGTTCAAAGTCGCTCAGATTCTTACGGTTGCACATTTTTCCTGCTTCCAACACATCAGCTTTGAGAAATGATTGTTCACTTGCTACCTAATATATCCCACCATTTGACACGTACCACTGTAATGAGATAATCAATGTTATTCATTTCACCTGTCAGTGGTTTTAATGTTATGGCAGATTGGTGTATGGATGATCACTAATAAAATCACATTTGTTTCCAAACACTTTTATCTAACAATTTTATTGAATAATTAAATAAACAAGAAAACCAAAAAAAATAAGTACTTTGCCAGTAAGGGATTTTCATTTTGGATTATGTGTTTAGGCTTCTTTCACCCCGCTTTATCTTTCCTTGAGTGTGCGCTTTATTAGCGTGAATTTAGTTAATATTGTATAGTGGATTACGAGTGACATAATTTTACATGAAAATTACACAGCAATTACCAACCAATTATTCAATTATATTTAAGTATTGATACGCTGCAATTAGCCACTGTATTGTTGTAGACAATGCGGTATTAAAATGGACTCTTCATTGATCATTTAAGTACTCACTGAATGAGCTGTGTGTGTGTGTGTGTGTGTAGGCAGTGTAGCTGCCTATCATTGTGTGTGTGTGTGTGTGTGTGTGTGTGTGTGTGTGTGTGGAGTCACTCGGTATGATAGTCAGTCCTGCTGGCACTGAGGAGATAAGGAGAGAGGACACACACTTGGGCACACACACACACACACACACACACACACAGGAAGGTCTGGCATTCGCTCAGCAGCACCTGTCCTACGCATGCTGCAGTTAACTGAAATGGACACACACTGCTTATAGTAATGTGACAATTCAATACATCCTCTCTCTCTCTCTCTCTCTCTCTCTCTCTCTCTCTCTCTCTCTCTCTCTCTCTCACACACACACACACACACACACACAGGTTACAACTGTACAATTATATTACATCCCTTCCTGCCACAGATGAATATGTTTATAAGTTGTTTAGCAGTTAAAGCTAATTGTAATTAAAGTTTTAAAGTTGATTGTTTCTCATATGGAGCATTTTATTAATATTCTGCTAACACATCTGAGGAAAATGTTGATATTCCAAACATTTCTTTGTCATTTCCGGTGTCATTCCATCTTTCCAAAGGCTCTATAACAGACGTCACAGCTGCATGCTAGCTAACTAATCTGGTCCATATTTCACAGTTGCCTTTTTACCTTAACTATGGGCAACTTCCTGTTTTTATACAGCCCTCAACAAACAGATAGACATTGCTCTCTTTTACACTCACTGTCTTTGAGACTCACCTCATCTGACAGTAAACGATGTAGACCTGCTTGTGAAAATGGCATGTAGACCTGCTTGTGAAACCTTGCAGCCAAGCGACTAGTGCAACAAAGCGGCTAAACTGGCCACAGGTTCTATTTCGCTAGACAGGATAATACTATATCTCAAGCTCGGCAGATCAGTAAACTACCACTTTCAGCTAGCTGTCAAGCTACTGTGTAACATGTATACAATTTCAAATTGTATTTTTATTTATCTTCCCCCTCACAGTTGTCAATGAAAAACAAGGTGACAGGAGAAGTCAGGAAAAGTGAATAATTAATAATAATAATAACCATTATTATTATTATTATTATTATTATTAGTAGTAGTAGTAGTAGTAGTCATAATAGTAGTAGTAGAAGTAGTAGCATTTATTTATTTATTTATTTATTATTTATGAGATTATCAGAAATTCATTTGTTAAATTATTTTCTTCAGTACTTATCAAGAGTTTATCGAGGTCTTTTTGTCTGCTTTAATTATTTGGTCATTACTAATGCTATTTATATATTTAATTTATTTTAGTATTTATAATTAGTATCTATATTATACAATGTTTTAATAATAATGTAATAATAAAACATAATCATTTATCGAAATCAAATAATATGTAAATCCTAATTAACAAAAAGGAATAAATCCAAATCCTTTTGCTTCAAAATGTGAATGTTTAAAATAACAACATGGTATAAAAAGAGTAAATGGTCATTTCATAAATGAATGTAAAGAATATTAGCGTAGCCTATCTGCCTGCCTCCTCCTTCCACTGCCTGCCTCCTGCTCTCTGATTGGCTAAGCATTACTTCTCAGAAAATCGTAACAAATCATAGAGAAGACTGCTCAGAATGCGTAGTAATAGTAACCAGTCACAGCGGACGAGGCAGGATTCGTCTGAGTGTGTATGGGAAAAGAAAACATTGTAGCTGTGGCATCTTTGAGAGTTATACCTTGCTGATAGCAAACAGTGAGATGGCAAAAGTTTTCTGAATTCACCTTGGAAAAAGTCATTCTTCTTCCTCTTTTGGGGTCGTCACAGCAGATCGAGTCTGCATTTTGACCTGGCACAGGTTTTTATATTGGCTGCCCTTCCTGACACAACCTTTCCATTAAATGGGCTTGGGACAAGCACTACAGGTGCATTGCACCCTTCAGTGGCTGGGTTGAGCAGATGGTTAAGACCCAACAGCGGCAGACTGATGTCAGGGCTCAAACCCCTGACCTTCTGATTGGGCAACCTGGAGACCTACCCTACTGAGCTACCGCTGGTCCTGAAAATGGAAAACGTAGGGTAACTCTCCAGCACAACATGGTTTTGTTTACAGACTAGACGTTGGCTGTTTCCTCATGAACCAGAAGCTGGACTATTGGAATAACATCCAACAGAAACACATCACAGACCCTGTGTGCATAGAGCATATTGAACAGCAGCAGTCTATAGGACAAATATCTGGTCTTGTACGTCTAAAATCCAGCAGATATAAGCAATCTTATATCCTTATAAGCAAAAATATTTATACAATACATAAGTATGATAAATCACATTATTCAGAATTGTGAATAAAACTCCAGGTCAGAGCAAAGTACCTCATAGATGCACAAAAAGTCACCAGATTACAAACATACTTTTATATTCAAGGAATTGTTATGATAATTTGCGTATTGAGATATTATACAAACAAGCAGGATTTTCCGATTGCAATAGAAACCTGTATTTTTTATTATCTAAAATGATCGTATCTCTGTATTTTGTTCTCCAGGCTGTCAAAAATGGTAGAATTATTTTACCATTATTATTAGTGTTAGCATAAGTAAACGCAAAACAGGTTAACTCAAAAACATACAAACAAACAAAACCAAGCAAACAACAAATACAACAACAACAACAACAAAAAAAAAACTAAAAAGCTAGCTAACATTACCGTACCCATCATATATTGTAATTAAAAGCAAATTTGCTGGTAAGATGGCTAACATTAAGTTATCTATTAAGTTATCTAGCTCTGTTTTTATTTTCAATTTATGGCATGCATGCTAACTACAAGTGTTTCAGATTAATTTTCTGATAATGAAATGTTCCCAGGTCACAGTGCGTCCTTTTCAAAACAAGGCTGGCCGACTTTCAGGTTTTAGCTCCCTTGTTTGGGTCACAAAGCCAAGTGCCTTGGTTTATTTTTGGATCTCTGGCCATTTGACAAAAAAGCGGTTTAATTAAATTAGAAGTCATATACAATCAAGAGTTCAAGTCATACCCCCCAAATGTGAACATGGCAAGTGAGCGCTGAGCTGTCAGCATTGATCTTATTTAGTACTGGCAACATTGACTAATTCTCCATCTCATTTTCTCATTCTGTAAAACAACCCTGGCAAAGGGCTGACGCAGAATCTTTTCCTTCTGTCCATGCAATCAGCCATGAAGAGGTGCAGACGTCGATCTGAGAGAGTTTGATGCTAGTTTCCTTTCACAATCATGTTAGAACATACAGACGTGATACTACGTTACAGCGACTGTGTAAGTAATTCAAGTCGATGGCATGAATGAGCACTGTCCCTATCACGGAACTCGAAGTGCTACGTATAGGATTCATATCTTGGTCTCGATATATAGACGTTCGGTAAAACTTACCAGCTAATTATTGTACGGTATGATGCATAATCCTTAGGAAAATGTAAAGACTCGCTGTGAAGCAAAGATGCCTTCGAAAAGAATGAAGATGTTTCTACATAAAAGAAAACACTATGAAGTGCAGTAAACAGTAATAAACTAAAGGAAGTCAGTATTTGGT
>JAOVVH010000059.1:6138423-6149043 GCA_028566435.1 Scorpiodoras heckelii | reverse complement strand
AATGCCTCGTGCGCAGGGACATAGGGACCCTATGCTGATAATAAACATATTTCAAAAACATAA
The DNA here is from genome assembly GCA_028566435.1 of Scorpiodoras heckelii. Lineage (NCBI taxonomy): Eukaryota > Metazoa > Chordata > Actinopteri > Siluriformes > Doradidae > Scorpiodoras > Scorpiodoras heckelii. The sequence continues at coordinate 6,148,980 of JAOVVH010000059.1, read as the reverse complement.
AAATCATTGATTGTGATGTTTGCTTAACATTTATGGAAGGAGTCAGTAGTGCCAGCAGTATGTAAAGCTGCGTGTTTATGCTACTTTGTGGTTTCTCTGTAACATGACAAGCTGCTGTTTTATCTTATTAACTTTAAGAGAGAGAAAAAAGAGGTTTGTGAGGGAACAGCTGCTATAATGTAAGAACGTAAGAACAGAAACAAATATAGTAGTATGTAGTAGTATTAGTTAAATGTAAATACAAATGGATAAAAAGCACAATGTGTCATCCATTAATTAGTAAAACACTAAAATCTTTGGCACATTTCTGTGATTTACAAATGGATACAAATTCAATAATTGAATATTATAAAAGAATTATTAACATGAACTGGAATAACAATAACAATCTATACCATTTAGTGCATGTGTGTGTGTGTGTGTGTGTGTGTGTGTGTGTGTGTGTGTGCATGCGCATATGTAATTTATATTTGTAGCAGATCTTTATATTTGGAAGTGTGACTTGTTTCATTTCCAATTCATCTGAATTGTTTTTTTTCTTGGTGATGGTCGTTGTAAAAAGAGCTCTGGAGTTTTTTTCCTCCGTGACGTTGAGTTCTGCTGTGTCTCCAAGCAGACAGAGTGATGGGGTGGTTCCAGCAGAAGTGTTTAATGAGTGTGCCGTCCCATATGCCGTGTATCTACAGTCGATGTGTGGAGTATTTGTTGTGCAGCGGGTAAGGATTTGAGGCCCATGATCATTTTTCTTTTGAAATATTTACCCCAGGCCAGCGGAGACACACCAGGGCTCTCTGTAAGAGACGTGCAGATGGGTTGTTCTTGTTTTTTTTTTTTTTTTTTAGAAATGGTCTCGCTTCAATGCACAGTGGCTGCTGGAGTTTGTTTTCTGAAAAATCGTAAAAACTCGGCTCTGCGGACCTGGAAAGTTTGAAGTAGATCTTTTCTGATGGGTGATTTCAATTTCACATAAAGTGAGAGAAACAACACAGAGACTCATATTTTATCACGAACTGCAGTATGTAATGGAGAAACACAGTGTGCATGCATTTATGTGTGTGTGTATGTGTGAGTGTGTGATATATATATATATATATATATTCAGAGAGAAAGAAATTAAAATGTGAGGTTTGTGCGTGTGCATTGAAAGGAAAACTGCATCTCTGAAGAAAATGGAATTTTTAAATTTTTCATTTGCAGTGTGTAATGGTAAAAATTACAATATATAAACTCTCATAATAAAACATTAATGAAAGAAAAAGGCAAATGGTGCGGATGTAATCAGCTTAGCAAGTTGAAATGCTCATCAGTGATGTCCAAGTGGGTGGGTTTTAACTTATTAAAGTTACATTTAATATTAAAGTACTACATACTGACAGGGTTTTTTTTTTAAAAAAAAAACAAAAAAAAACAACAACAACAGACATGAAACACAGCTGAATAAAATGAATAATTCATGAAAAGAAGAGAATTTATGAGAGCTGTTTTAAGTTGGAACGTTTATTTAATGCGTTTTATTAATTTTTAATATATTCTGATAAAGTTATGAGGTTTAATAAAGAAGGTGGAAGGTACTAGCTGTGCACATGGGGAAAATACAGATACACACAGGCAAAATGGGCAAAAAGGCATAAAGTAATGAAAGGTGCCATAGAATGGAGAACTGTATTTAGCTTCCTCGGTATAGCTGAATAAAGAGAGTTCGGTACAATGAAATGACATACCATCATCCACAAACACTGCTGTCTCCTTCAAACGCCAAATCCCACATATGTTAAAGAGGGCAGCAAAATGGGCCAAAAACTCTTTCATAACAGTCCTTACACATTAATATTTATTCCCCCCAAATTTACATACTCCAGCCCACGTTCTAGCCCAGGCAATATCACCATGGACCTGCACAGCCGAAACAGTTCTGCAGGTATTGTGAAGAATGAAACAACGACAATGAGCAACAACAATGAGAATGTGCAGAAATGCGTCATTCCAGACTGGGAAGGGGATGTTGGCACTTTTTCTACTTGGATCCTGGACAACTTTAATTCAAAGTCATTAGTTTGGTCATTAGCACATTTCAGTCTGGACAGTTTCTCACATCTTGGACAATATCAAGAAGGTTTCGCTCAGCATTTGACTCTGAATAGAGAGGCCAGGTCAACTTTGTTGGCATCACAACTCCAACCATAACTTGCAAGTAGCTAGTATAGGTAATTAGATAGTATGATTTCCTAGCTGGAGTTTGCAAATAAAGCACCTTTAGGTCCTTTAGGGCTTTCATGTGTCTTTTACTGTGGAGAGGCTTCTGTGCCATAAAGCCCAGATGTGGTGTGCTGCAGTATGTTTTACCTTCTGGAAGTTTCTTCCATCTGCACACAGGATCTTTGGAACTCTGTCAGAGTGACCATTGGGTTCCTGGTCACCTCTCTTACCAAGGCCCTTCTACCCAGATTATTTAGTTTGGTGGCCAGCTCTAGGAAGACTCCTGGTTGTTCCAAACTTCTTCCATTCAAGAATTATGGAGGCCAATGTGGTCTTGGGCACTATCAGTGCAGCAGAAAATTTTTGTAGCCTTCTCCATATCTGTGCCGCCACACAAGCCTGTCTCTGATCTCTACAGGCAGTTCATTCCTCCTCATGGCTTGGTTTTTGCTCTGATGTGCATTGTCAGGTGTGAGAGCTTATATAGACAGGGCTGTGTCTTTCCAAATCATGTCCAATCAACTGAATTTACCACAGGTGGACTCCAATCAAGGTGTGGAAACATCTCAAAGATGATCAAGTGAAATGGGAGGCCCCCAGAGCTAAATTTCAAGGGCCATAGCCAAGGGTCTGAATACTTATGCCCATGCGAAATTTAATTTTTTAAATAAATTTGCAAAACCTTTGTTACAATAAAATTCTGTTTTCACGTTCTCATTATGGGGTATTGAGTGCAGATTGATTTTTTATTTTATTTTAGCACAAAGCCACAACATAACAGAAAGTGAAAAAAGTGAAAGGGTCTGAAGACTTTCCGAATACATTGTATATTAATATGTATAAGTTTCATATATATTCAAGAAGCTTGAGTTGAATAAATATTCAAGAACCATTAACTAATAAATACCTCATTAATACTCTCTTCAAGTATTCAATAATACTTTAGTATTAATGATTAGGATACCACTCAATCTGAGCAGACACTTCTTGCTGGTGCTACTCCTGCTGCTCAAAACCCAGGTAACACTAGACTCCTGGCAGAGTTCAATATATAAAAAAAGAAGACAAAACTTGTGCACAGTGCTGGACAAGGAAGTGTTGGCTGTACTTAATTACAGCTTGGCTGATGGTTCTTCACCTTTGAGGGATTTTTCTTTTTCTATCCTTCGGCCCAATAAAAGTCAGTTACAGGAAATTAAAAATCGGTCTCCTGTGTGGTTCTTCTCTTCAAAACTCTGGCAATAGGAAGTTCCTGTCTTTTAGCCAGCACGACCACCGTGTTATCTACACTGTGTGTTTACCTTCAGGATATCTCCAGTCTTTCACGAATTTAATAACAATCTTTATTTCCCAGACCCCTTTGGAAAACTCTTCAGCTTTTTGGGCTTTGTTTAGTTTATTTTCCCTTTTAAGAGTACACGGAAACCCTTGAAAACATGTTCTAAAAACCTCAATTATAAAAAGTATATATTCACGCTGGTGTACTAACAGGGTCTGTGGAGGATCAGAATGATTAATTTTGCACCAGTGGTATGATTTACAGCAGCCCGAAAGCCTCTTCAGGAATAAATGCAAAAATATATATTTTATAGAACATGTTCACTAAACATTTTAGTTACTCATCTTCTCAAAATGCACAAAACCCAAAATTGCTTGCTATTGGGCAAAATTAATGGATGTGGTTGTGAAATGTGTCTGTCTTAATCAAAATCATAAATCTACCAAATTTGGTTCATGGTGATGAAACTGGATAAGAAAAATATCATGCTATTGTGTCCCCTGGGCCACACCCTGACCCAAGCTTTTACCAGAACCTGATGACCACCATTTCTGAAGTCTGTGCCAAGTTTTGTGGGTTTGGATCATTCTGAGTACCTCATAAATGTTGAAAAATAACCTTTAAGGAATCCTCTCAGACTGTATCCTAAAGGATTCTTTGTTGTCTAGCTCTTGAGGAAACTCTCAACTCATCTATGTAGAGCTCCAGAACAAAGTGTAATTATTTTTGTCTTTGTAATTAGAACCTGCCAGGCAGTTAGCCAACTGTCTTGTACTTGGTGCATATAGGAAAAAAAGTTTTTTATGGGTTCTTTAAGGGGGCTTTAGATAATAAAAGGTTCTTAACTTCCTTAAAATAGAAATGAAAAAAAGCGTGCACTTTCTTGCTATTGCAGCTTTTTCACTGTGCTCCAGCAGGTAAAAAAAAATACCATTATTTTCTTCTTAATATTGAGGATCTGCCAGGTGTTAAAGATGATTTAGCTCTAGTCTTATAAACAAACTTTATTGAAATCATACTGTATGAGATTCTCCAAAACCCTTGAACTAATCATAGGGGATACACATAGGCTCCAGCTCATTCCCTTCAACCATATTCTAACATCCCTAGATACTTACTATAATGCAAGCTCTTCACAGGCACCTTTCTCCATTGGTGCTTTAGTGATTTAAGTCCACAACTTCTCCAGAAGGCTCGATGGTGAGATTTGGCAGTGCTCTCCAAGCTGACTTTATAGACACATCATTCAACCTCTTAACCATAGGTGCACATCTGCCTCCCCAGTGGCTAAGGCTAATAACTGACGTAGCCCCACTTGCATTGTTAATGCCTATTCGGTGCCCCCAGTTCCATGTGGACTCTAGGCACTACATTAACAACCACAAATACTAAAATATCCTCCTATATTTGCCCCCTGTGCTAACCCTACACTCTCAATCACCTACTGCACTTCCCCAACCTATCCAACTCTTATCCATGGCTTATCCCCTTTCAGCTACTTCTGACATTTACTTCATGGTTGCCCTTAGCACACAGTGTCTAATTCTAAAATTACCCAGAAAGGCTGTGGCAGACTTTGCTACAAATCACCTAACACCTAAGTTCTCTGGCCTGCCACCCACGTTCTCTCACATCAGTCAGAAAATCTGCATATCTCAGCTTCTTTCTTTCAAAAGCTCTGTCAAATTCATCTTCACATGGAACTGTTGACCCTAGCCCTAACATGGAACCTAGCCTTCACATGGAACCTGACCCTAGCCCTAACTCTAACCCTTAGTATCCAAGCACCCAATCCCAATTATGCCTCCATGTGTTGCATCCCTGTGAAAACTAAACTTACATGGCAATTACATGAACATAATTTATGACATGAATCTTTACCTACTCATTGCCTGAGGTTCTGCACATCTAATCATTCACCTTTTCTCTGGTAACGTAGCCTCGCTAAATTCTTTCCATGAATCACATTAAATGCACGACCTCTCGTGGCTTCCATTTTCTTCCTGCTTTTGCAGCCACTTGAAGCAGACTTCCATGTTATGCCACTCACTATGTACAAAATTATTTGCTGAAATGTCTCCTTCACAATTACAGAGTTCCCCTACCTTCCAGTTTCCACTTTAATGCCTGATGCAGAAATGGTAATTATCACTTATGTTGCCACTGTAAAATGGTAATCCTGAGATTTGTACAACCTGCCATGATGTAACACACTGCCATGTATGAAAGTAACACTGGACATCTTCAAAATCAGCTTTACCCAACCTTGTAATTATATCCGGTACCTGGAAAAATTCAAACACCACATCTAATGAAGAGGAGATCCCTACCCTCTTCTTTTGCTGCCTGAATTTGATGCCAAATCCTACTACTATGCTCTAAACAACCTGCAAAACCTTAGATCCCTGACGTTTGCACAGAAACAAACATTCTGAAATTGACTGTTATGCTACTCGTTTTAGGCTGCATTCCCATAGCAAGGGTCCCTAAGCTGTATCCCTGCTCCCTACACACTGTACAGGGTACAGAATCCCAAGGGCTCTTCATAGGGAACGTGGTTGCTAAAACTACTCTATTTGGATGTCCTGCAATGTCATCAATAGCGGACAGCATCGGGGGTTGTGCCTTCAAATTAACTTTGCAATGTATTTTTGGTTGTCTCTTCTCATGCAGTGCTCTCATCTACCTCGTTAGTTATTGTAAACTTTGCTAAAGATTGAAAGGAACAAAAGTTGTAGTGCTTTTTGGCTTGCTATATTTTTGTATGTTACTTTCCTACACATTTCCTTTCCTCCACTGCTTTGTCTGTGACCTTAGCTCCGGAGCAAGTTGATCTATTTCTACTTCCTGTCTTGAGTTTGTTATGCCTTGCCTCTTTTCTTTTCCTGGTACAATAACAAATCTCTGTGATCATAACTGTACCTACTCTGTTCAATTTGCTCTCTGCTGGTCCCTTCAAACCAGCGAGTACACCTTTCAAATCTTGTTAATGCTTCTCCCTGCCATCTGGCTATTTAATCTTTGTTTCCTGTCTAGTTCCTTTCTCTTTCCCTATTGGCTTTCCACTAGCCCTCTGACTAGCATCACCTCCCTTGCTTCATTCTTCTTCTATACCTGTGCTGGTGAATCTTCAGTCCTCTCACTGATGTCTTTCTCACTCCACCCACACGTAACGCTCCGACTTCTTACATACAAACCCACCTGCCTCTATGTTTACCTCCTTTCTCATAATCAGACCCGTTCCAAGGTCCACAGCCATATTATCCATCTGTGAGTCATGGATAATTAAGGATTCTTAGCTTCTTAAAAGTATTCTGCATAGGAAACACTGCTCTTGGGTCCTTCTTAGAAGGAAAGAAGCTTTAGTTTTGCCCTCACTTACACCCCAGCTTGGTGTTTTTTTTAGAATAGAACCAATTGAGATCCACTAGGGCGTTGGTCTAAAACAATGCTAAGGTTTTTTTTTTTCATTTTACTGAAAAATTCCTGAGGAAAACAGCATTTGTTTGTCAAACCTACAAACTTTTCTGAATTGTAGAGTTCTGCACAGAACATTTAACAGACAACCTGAAGATGTGCATCCTGGTCCTGAGAATGCCAAAAAGTTGAGCATCTATCAAGATTACCTGATGGAAACGGACATACGTCCACCGTTGGTTGCTAATCGGTGCTAATAATTCATGTGAGCCCTTCTGATGATTGATTTCCGAGTTAGAGTCCACCATGGCAGTGTTGTGTTTGGCAAAGACCCCAGTGACATCCACTAAAGGGTTGCTTATGAGGTCTGGCTTCCCAGTTTATTGAAAAATTCCTGACAGGCACAGAATGATTTTGCAGCTGAGGGTGGAAAGGTTATGGCTCGATACAGCTCAGCTTTTCCTCACATGGATTTGTGAACAAAACAGTGACTAGTCAAGCTGTAAAAGCTGAAAAGTAAAGAAAATCCTCTGACGCTTTGTTGTCGGAGCAGCATTGATTAAAGCTGCACGCTTGAGTGTAGCAGATAAATGTGCAATGGGCCTTAACCTAACGCTGTGCGTCTCTGTAACGACAGTCCATTATCGGATCGGAGCGAGCTTCAGGACTTAAATTTAGATGCGGTAGAGAGAAAAGCTTTGTGGAAATGTTGTGTTAAAGTGGTGAATAAATCAACACTAAATGGAAACGCTGATGGACGATAGTCAAGGTAAAGGAAAAAAACGTCCTGCACAGACCAGTGCTGAGTAAACATTCGACACTGAGGATGTTAAATGTAACATTCTAACATAGTCCTAATGTAGAGAACGGAGTGTGTGCGTGTGTGTCGGTGTGTGTTTACATCTTTGTAGGGATCAAATTCCCCCATAAGGATATTACTATCTGATATTTTTGACCTTGTGGGGACATTTTGCTGGTCCCCATAAGGAGAGTGAGTTTTTTAAAATTGTACTTCTTAACAAAAATGAAAATAATAAAAGTGAACAGGGTTTTATGGTAACCACAAGATGATAGAGGGTAAAAAAAAAAAAAAAACAGCCGCTAGTATGTTTTGTGAAAATGAAGCATTTAGTAAGAAAGTGTGGATAAAAACATTTGTGGAAATGTCTAGAAATGTCTTAATTAAAATCAGAGTGACAGATAAGTTCGTTGTGCTCTAATAGTTATTAATATGTTACTGACATGTCTCTTAATGTAATCTTTGACTGTTCTCTATTCTCTAAAAACCTCTTTTTCTGGTTTTATTTGCCAAAGATACTGTAAATAATAATAATAATAATAATAATAATAATAATAATAATAATAATAATAATAATAATAAATTAACTATGCTTTTTGTTCCTTTCTTTTGGACGTTTCCTGTCCATTTCACTGCTTTTTGCTCCTCTCAGTTTATTTGATTTTCCTTTATTTCTTTGATCCAGCCCTGCCCTCTCCATCACCACTGAGCACTAAGCAGCTGAGTCCCTCTGCTAAATGACGGGAAGTGTGTGTGTGTGTCTGTCCTAGGTGGTTTTTATTTAGTGCCAAGGTCTCAGAGTGAAGAGAGGTTAATTCGATTCGCCTCTCATTTTCAGATATCGATCAAGAAAAAAATGGAAGAGCAGCTGCTTATCTTTGCCAGTCAGCAGAGTAAAACTATGAGAGATAATCCACTTACACACACACACACACACACACACACACACACACACACACACACACACACACACACGAGGGCAGTATAACACACTCTCAGCATAACACACTGAGAGCAACAACTAAAGAGCCATGCATAGTGATCAGGAAGAAGACATTTTTCACATTATCCAAGCTGTAATTTTTACACACACACACACACACACACACACACACACACACACACACACACACACACACACACACACACACACCCATTCAGGTTGCACAGGTAGTTCAGCTCCTCCAGGATGGCATAGCCATACAGGTCATCACGAAAAGGTTTGCTGTGTCTCCCAGCACAGTCTCGAGAGCATGGAGGAGATACCAGGACAGGGCTACCAGGGCTGTTACACCAGGAAAGCTGGACAGGGCCATAGAAGGGCATCAACCCAGCAGCCGGGTCAGTTTCTGCTCCTTTGTGCGAGGAGGAACACGACACGCACTGTCAGAATCCTACAAAATGGCCTCCAGTGGGCTACTCTTGTGACCAAACTGACTACATGAGGGTGGCATGAGGGCCTCTTTAGTGGGACCAGTGCTCACAGCCCAGCATCATGCAGCCTGATTGCCATTTGCCAGAGTACACCAGAACTGGCAGGTCCACCACTGGCATCCTGTTCTCTTCACAGATGAGAGCAGGTTCACACTGAGCACATGTAAAAGACTCTGGAGATGCCGTGGTGAACATTATGCTGCCTGAAATGTCATCCAGCATGACTGGGTTTGGTGGTGGGTCAATTGTGGTCTGGGGAGACGTATCCTTGGAGGGTCACAAAAACATCCACATGATAGACAGTGGTACCCTGATTGCTGTCAGGTACCGGGCTGAAAACCTCAGAAACATAGTCAGACCATACACTGGTACAGTGGGCCCTGGGTTCGTCCTGGTACAGGGCAATGCATGGCCTCATGTGTCCAGCGTGTGTAGGCAGTTCATGGATGATGAAGCCATTGATGCAATTGAGTGGTCCTCACATTCATCAGACCTGAATCCAATAGAGAACTTCTAGGATGGTATGTATCAGTGCATCCAATGCCTGCAAGTTGTGCCACAGATTGTCCAGGAGCCTGCTGATGCCCTGATCCACAGGACACCTCCACTATATCATCAGGTGCATGTCCAGACATAGTTGTTAGTGCATACAGGTACATGGGGGCCATACACACCACTAGGTCACATTATGAATTTGATGAAATTCATGCAAATTGTATTAGCCTGTGATTAAAATAGTTTACTTTGATTTTCAGTGTAATTTGGAATCCAGCCCTCAGTGAGTTGATGATTTTGGTTTCCACTGACCATTGATACATCACCTAGTTCTCAATGAATTACAAAGTTTATATCAGTAACTGATTTTCGACGTGAATCTTTCATTCGCCGAGATCTGACGTGACATGTTTCACGTTGGTGAAAAAGGGGTGACTGAGAACCCATACAGGAATGGTAGGACCAGGTGGTAGGACCCTAGGTTAACAACTCTTAATTCTTCATTAAAGAACCCTTGCAAAACCTTTTTTTTAAACAGTGTACCAAGAACTATGTGCTAAATGTTATAAGTATTAAGAAGAATATAATTAGACTTAAAGCATTTGCCTGAGAGGTACAAACTAAGGAGCCCTTTACGATACACTGAAAACTTAGAACTGTTACGTAATCGTCATTTGTATATATTGTGTAGAACCAAGTAGAACCATTTTAGGAGGTTAAAACTGTTTAAAAACCTTCTGAAAAACTCCAGTCTGAAAACTCCTGGCAGGTTCTAGATAATAATAAGAAAATAACAAGGAATAATTTGAAATTTGTATCACACCCTTACCTGATTAATACACACTCTGCGAAAAAAAAATTGGCTTCTGTGTGTGTGTGTGTGTGTGTGTGTGTGTGTGTGTGTGTGTGTGTGTGTGTGTGTGTGTGTGTGTGTGTG
>JAOVVH010000059.1:5828368-5838793 GCA_028566435.1 Scorpiodoras heckelii | reverse complement strand
ATTATACACTCCCATCATTATACACTCCCATCATTATACACTCCCATCATTATACACTCCCATCATTATACACTCCCATCATTATACACTCCCTTCATTATACACTCCTTTCATTATACACTCCTTTCATTATACACTCCCATCATTATACACTCCCATCATTATATACTCCTATCATTATACACTCCTTTCACTATACACTCCCATCATTACACACTCCTGTCATTATACACTCACATCATCATAAAGCTCTGCAGTACCAAGAGTTGAGCAGACACCCATCCCCTCATCCAAGTGGTCCTGAGTCACTGCTCTATAACCACACTAACACCCCCCTAACACACACCTAACACCCCTAACACACACACCTAATACATGACTCAGGAAGACTAAGTAAACTATTTAACCTACTGGGAAACCCAAACTTAACTCCAGAGTAAAATGCAGTGCCCTAAACAGACAGTACAGCAAATCAGAGTATCTGAGCACAGTGACTGATCCAAAACTGTGAAACACCTTGATGGCATGGTTTGGCCACAGACGGCTCACACAGACAGTCCTGACTGCCCTGAGAGCAGAGACTTTTCCCAAACCCTGTTGGCAGTAAAGCAACAACACCTTTAGGCATCAATGAATAATTTTAGACATTCATTTTTCTTTCCTTATCTCTTCCCCTTTTCTCATTCTCTTACTTTTTCCTTCTTATTCTTCTTCCTTCCTCTTTTTTTTATTTTTGTTCCCTTTATTTCTCTTCTGACCTTCTAGACTTCTTTCCTTCTTAGACATTTTGTCCTTCTTCTTCTTCCCAATAATTCTTTCCTTTCTTTATTCTAAAAGTAAAACCTTTAGCCAAATCCACTGATTCTTCTTTGTTTTTTTTAAACGTTCCTTATAGTTTTAACAGTTTTCTTTCTTTCTTTCTTTCTTTCTTTCTTTCTTTCTTTCTTTCTTTCTTTCTTTCTTTCATTTGTTCCTTTGCTATTTTTACCCTTTACTTTCTCCCTTTTAACCATGGCAACCTGTGACAGCTCCTGCTAACATCATATTTGTTACTGTGTGAGGGGGTGAGAGAGAGAGAGAGAGAGAGAGAGAGAGAGAGAGAGAGAGACTCCTATAACCAACCTCACATATAGAAGATTTCAATTCATTTAAAATAAATAATTAGCAAACCTGTGTTCACGGCAGTGCACTTCTGCCCCCTGGTGGTGGCACTCTCTCTCTCGCTCTCTCTCTCTCTCTCTCTCTCCACACACACAAATATTCACAACACTATGACTTCAGAACATTAAAAATAAATTAATATAATGTACAATATTTAAACAATTTAATTTTCTCTTAGTTTATTCTTTTCACTGTGACATCAATTTTAATTACAAAAATTATAATTATTAATTGTGCATTTACTCCAAGGCTTAAAACAGCAGGTTTTGACCACAAGAGGGCACCAAACAAGCCAAAAAAAAAAAAAAAAAAAATGAAAATGAGAAACAGGCTATGTCCCAAATGACTGTGATTAGTACACTACTGTCAGAGTAGTACACAAAAAATAAACAGACTTAAAGGTGACATGAAAAGTTTGCTTTTTCAGGTTCTGTGCACATACAGTTGGGTCTCTGGAGTGCCTACCAACCCAAAAACTTTGAAATAGTATCTCTGAATATCTCCACCCACGGCTTGAGAGCCACATGTTCAAAGGGGCAACTTTTCTTTTAAATTTCTTGTGAGCTGTGGACGCGTTAGCATTAAGGGCGTACTCACACTACCGTGCCCGGGCACGGTTCCCTGCCAAAGCCCGGTTCATTTGGCAAGTGTGATTGCACCGAACCGTGCTCGCGCACAGTACGGTTGGCCTGCTTGAAGAGGTGGGCCGGAGCATGGTTCAGTTGGACGCATCATTGACGTCAAGGTTTAGTTCCGCACTTGGGCATGGATTGCGCTCACATTGGAACTAAACCTTGACATCAAACTGTATTATTATAGCAGGTCTAGATCTTATCTTGATGAACTTGAATTCTAGTCGGCGAGTAAAGCTGCAAATTCCTGCCTGGCCGTCTGCTGTCTGTGCAAAACACGTGCAGCACAATTAGCATAAAATCGCTGCTTTGCATAATTGACAAATCTTTTGGTTTGCCGTGCATTCTCACGACCAAAACGGCTCCAAATAAGCCACAATATCAATAGAAACATGAGCTCCATTGTACTGTACAAGTGCACTTTTCCTTAAAACAAAGTTCGCATCGTGATGACGCAAGCGTGTCCGGGCCGGGATTGTTAAAACGCAGTGTGAGCGCAAGTGAGTGGGGGAGTGGGGAGGGGTACAACTGTGCTCCAGCACGGTACAAGGAAAGTGTGCCTAGTGTGAGTACGCTCTAACTTGAAATTAAGTAATCGGCTCCAAGCCTCAGAGTACAGAGCAGCTGAGTGGATAAACTTTATTTTTGATGCTAACGTCCCAAAAAACAGTTGGCAAAAACCCTGTTCATGTGCTAACAACTTGGTGCCTAACTGCTTTTACTACCTGGGCTGTCCGAACAATGTAAGAATGTGATTTTTTAAAGCTTACTTACAATAAAGAATATTTTTCCGTCATGTAAGTATTTCAGTTTATGTAAGCCTAAATGCACTTCTCGAGAATCTAGAAGCAATTATAGTCTAATTATTGAGATTCAACAGAACTGGAAACAAAACTTGTACACCACATAAATCATAAACCCTTGAATACAAAAATGACTCAGCTGTGGAATAATGGGTATAATATACTCCTTTAACATTTAATAATAATCAGATTTTTGTCAAAATATAAATAAACAGGACACCTGTGCACTCGGCGTGGACCGTTTCAGTACGAAGTCTCTAGCGGAAGCTATAAAGTCTGAATATTTCGACTCATTAATCTCACGTAACCTTTCCTATAACTGTGTGTAGAAGTGTCTAGGTTGAGTGAGCAGCTCGAATTGGAACAAGACCCATAATTCACACACTTAAACTGTTTTACTGACTCAGACACAGTGTGCAGAAGTGTCTAGGGGACGTGGGCACCCCTTAATTGGAAGACAAACCAAGCCCCTCAAACTATCTTAACCACACAGTTTCTGGTTCCTCATCACTACATGAACTATGAAGGTTACATTTAACCACCTGCTTCCCTGTGAAGTTCAGTGTGAGGAGCTCCACGCTAAGAGTTCCTTGTTTCTAAAAAGTATTAACTCTGAAGTGTGTGTTAAATCCTAGCTGATTCATAAAGCACATGCTGTTGCTGAGGTCCTGAAAAAAAAGTTCTTGAAAAGGTTCCTGCAGCGTAGTCAGTTGATTGTGCAGCACAGATGACAATGGTACAAGTGTGTCGGGATAGTGTGTAACTTAACTGGACTAAGATGTGATGTAATGTGCAACACACTCACTCTTGCACTTGGCACAGCGGCTCTTGTCGTACTCGAGCAGCTCGAGCGATCGGCTTCTCTCCGTCACCAGACGTCTGAATGCCGCCTCCTCCCTCAGACGCGCTGCTTCTTCTTTCGCATACACACCGAGGTCCTGTGTGTAGCGTCCATACATCTACAACCAGGGAAAGAGATGCAGTTACACACTCCAGCTGATGAAACACCCTCATGTTTAGGGGGAAAAGTCTCATCTGAGGTCCTCATTATGGGCAAATCCGCAACCACCCATGTGTAAGAAACATGAGCATAAAATATCAATAGGGGAAAAAAGGACATGTTTAAAATACAAATTAACCGCATGTGTACTGGTTCATACCCAACTAATGTAAATGCAAACTTGTGTAGCTAGTAATATTCGCTAATAGGCGTGACTAGGAATCAGCCACTTTCACTACAGCAGGCCAGACTTCTCTCGTTCGCCAACAAATACGTTATCACCTAATAACAACGTGGCGTTTTAAACCCATGATGCTGAGAATCTTACGATCTTTTTTAATCCAGTGACTAGATCTTGCTCTAAAAATACTTTCTGTTCAGACTGAAAACCAGTGCTATAACGACAAGCCACTCAGACTGTAACCTGCTGTTTATGGCTAGGGGAAGTGTAAGGTGGGGAAGGGGAGTAGAAATATAGCTAGCTTCAGCTAGGCAAAGTAGTGAGTAATGTAAAAAATTATGACTAGTATAGTAAAGACTATGAAATAAAATGCTGCCCATTGAGGTATGTGTTTGTGTGTAAAAACATGACACACACACACACACACACACACACGAAAAAGAGGAAAAGGGTTGATTTCTAAAAGTCCATAGATGACTCCCAATTCCTGTAGGCGATCTCCATTTATCTACGTAATTACAGCAGTTGGTGTGTGTGTGTGTGTGTATGTGTGTGTGTATGTGTGTGTGTGTGTTTGTGTGAGAGAGAGAGTGTGTGTTTTCTCGTTTCTGCTGACTGTGTGTGTGGGTGTTTTTCTATCCTTAATGCTCTCACAAAGCATGGTGCTGTGGGCCAAGTGAACAAAGGTCAAGGAACATTTATGAAAAAAGTCCACTATCTCTTACACACACACACACACACACACACACACACACACACACAATAAAGATGTTTGTAAATCTGTTCACTGTATAGGCGTTCAAACAGGATACAAACTCCACCCCAAACGGATATCATCAGCTGTTTCTGGTTCAAGAAGGGCGGAGCTTAAGTTACAGTTACATAATCTCATCAGCCAATCAGAAATCATCTGTCTGTCTTTCTTTTTCACCTCGAGTCGATATAATGTCATACAGGCAAATGTTTTGATGGTATGACATTGTCATCATGATAAACTACTACTATTTTTGAACTTTTATTTAATGTTTCATTTCTTTTTTACCTCAGAAACTCCAAACACCAGTATCATGATACAATATTCACACCAAATCACTCATGCTAATGTTTAGAATAAAGTAATGGGCATAATCGCACAAAAATGATTTACCTTAGCAATTCCAAAAAAGCAAACACAACCGGACATCCTAAGCCAAGTTTCGCTAACTGCTTTATCTGATACAAAAGTCAGACTTATGCTAGCTGGCATACTAGCAAATTTGGAATATCAGACATGACACTGTTTTCATGATAAACTATAACTATTTTTGTACTTTAGTTTAACATTTTGTATTTTTTTTTTTACCTCAGAAAATCCAAATATCATGATGTATCTTCAAGTATCAGGATAGAATAAACACGACAGAACATCCTAAGCCAAGTTTCACTAGCTGCTTTAACGGATATAAGAGTTAGACTTATGGTAGCTAGCAAATATGGAATCTCATACAGGACGTTAGCAAAGCTAAACCGTAGAGAGATGTGTTTAGCATAAAATAATTAATTTAATCAAACAAGAAAATAATTTGCTAATGTACTGTGCTTAGCACACAATAGCAGAATTCAGAAAAACATTAAACTAGTGCTACTGCTACTGAGGTAACATTAGTTAATGTTAATGTTAGCGGTGTGTTCAGGTAACTAGCTAGCATACATAATGTTGCTTAGTGATTATATTGTGTAATTTAAGCCATTGTTCTATATCAAACACAACACCTAGATGAATAAATAAAAAAAAAAAGAAATAAAATGAGCATCTTTAGGAAATATTTTGAGGAAAAAGTTCACTCTTCACCTTTAAGGAGACATTTTCACAGTTTAACACAGCGTTGTTTTTAAACATTCGTAGTCCTTGAGTTACATTAAATTGTTCTTTCTGTGGAAGGTTAAACAGTTTCAACACACTATTTACTAAGGAGTGCTAGCTAATAAGCTGGTGATTGATCTATGCTACATACTAGCTAGAAAAAGTTGTTTTTTAATGTTTTTTTTAAATATTTTAATTTAAATACTAAATTGAATTAAAACAAAACATTAATGCGAAAAAAAAACCAAACATCAACCTGTGGAGGCTGAAACGCACCAAATGTGATGGCGACTCGGTTTGATTAACGACGCCTGGAAGCCAGCGAGACTTCAGAGCAACGAACTCTGACTCGAGCGATCGCTCACTGTTAGCGTGGGCGCTAATCAGTAGATAGAAGCTAGCTGATTAATGGTTCTGAGCAAAAACAGCAGCTCACAGGTGAACGAGATCCAAACACAGCAAACAACTGAGAATATGAGCCTGTAATGAGATTTGAAAAGACAGGAAGATGGATGAAAGGAAGAAAAAAAACAGCAATAAATGGGTATGCGGCGGTTTCGTTGCCATTCGGAACATTCGGTTCAGCTTATAAATAACCGCATAGCCACATCAAGGATGTTATTAATGAAAAAAAAAAAAAAAGAAACAGCTGGTAAACAAGTTTCACACGAACGGAGGTCTGAATACGGAATTCACAAAACGTCATGAAACTAGCGAACGTGCATGAGGGAAAAAAGGGAAGCTGGAAAGCCATAATTATGGCAGGCTGACTGAGGAAATGGCTGCCAGATGAAAGAATGATGGATGGATGGATGGATGGAAAGATGGAACTTCCAGTCTTTATTAATGACGCTCTTGTCATAATTTACCAAAATAAAATTGAAAAAAAAAATCAAGCTGAAATTTCCTGACCTTAGGGAAATGCAAACCTTGTAATTAAAATCACTGATTACTTGTTTGTTATGACACTCAAACTGTTTTCTTATTATCATTGTTAACTGAGGGGAACAAATTGTCTCACAATGTCACAACAAATATGCTACTTTAAAATAAAGTTTTCAAAAATGGTGCTGGAAAATAATTCATGTCTCACAACATATTTCTTTGGGGCAAAATAATCTAAAAAAAACAAATAAATAAACCATTAGAGAGACAATGAGAGAGAGAGAGAGAGAGAGAGAGAGAGAGAGAGAGAGAGAGAGTATGTGTGTTACAGTAACTACAGAATCTAAGGAAAAGCTTTCAGTTGGCCAATTTCAGTCTGAATAATCAGGTAATTAATTACTGTCACACACAAACACACACCCCTTGTGGGTGAATATGTGCGTGTGTGATTCCTTGACTGAGAAAAAGAAGTTAGCATAAAGTTGTGAACACAGGAGGTAAAGTAAACGACAGAGAGAAAGAAAGCAAGAGGAAGAAAAGTTTTGGCACTCTTGTTGCCTCTCCATGCCAACTGAGGCCCTGACAAAGCCACAGAACAACGGAAGGCAAGCGTAACGAGGAGGACAGACGAGTGTGGACGGACGGACACTGAATGGAAATGGAAAAGAAATACTGTCGACCCAAAAAAACCAAAGTGCAGGAAGGGGAAAAAAGAAGTGTGTGTGTGAGAGAGAGAAAAGACCTTTGTGTTGATGGAGGTGACGGTGTCTTTCCCACCCTCTTTTGCACTAATTCATCGCTCCGTGGGAGAAGAATCCGAAGTTTCAAGAGGAGTAGGAAGAGTCTCCGAAGCCATGAATTTACCTATTGTACTGTATATCACGATTTCAAAGGAGGTGTAATTCACTGTACCGCCACAGGAGGCAGAGAAGAACAGAGAACATTATTAACCTGTAACGCTAGCTAAAATCGCTGATATTCTTGCACATATTTACAAATAAAGTTCAAACATCACATCACCGATTTCTGAGAATAATCAGAAAGTGATGATAAAATATCACAAAACCAAGATGAAACCAACATACTGGCCCAGAGTTCATTGTGTTTGTGTGTGTGTGTGTGTGTGTGTGTGTGTGTGTGTGTGTGTGTGTGCGCGTGCGCGGGTGTGTGTTTTGCTACTTTCCTGCAGCGAACAGGACGGCCTGTCCACAAGCACCCTCAATGACAGCTGCGACAATAATGAAAGTGTGTGTTTGTGTGTTCCAACCACAAAAACCTGTCCAACCCACACTTTAACATTCCCTTATTAAGCTGTCCATCACATTCTGTGCTCCACCGGACAGAGGAGAAGGAAAAATAAGAAAGATGATGGGATGAAAGAAAAATAAAGCGAAGGACTGATCATAAGATTATCAGTCATGTCACGTTCATGTTCAAGTCGTTAGAGACTAAAAGGGAAGAAAAGTAAATATTAATAATCGAAAGGTTTACTAAACTTTTACTCACAATCATCCTGTCAAATGCATCACTCATTTGTTTGTTCGCTTGCTCGTTCACTCTCTAAGATGCTTATCTCAGCTCACTGGGCAGAAGGCAGGGCAACACCTTGGACAGATCACCAGTCCATCGCAGAGCAGACACACAGACAGACACATTCACAGACACTCACAATCAGGAAATTTGGAAGTAATTCACCAGATGGCATGTCTTTGGACTTTGGGGCTAAACCAGAGCTCCTGGAGGAAACCCACACAGACACATGGAGAACATGCAAACTCCACACTGAAAGGACGCGAATCGAATCCGGAGGCTTCTTGCTGTGAGGCGACAGTGAAACACACTGCCCCACCATACTACCTATTGTTGTTATTGATGTTACTACTACTACTACTACTACTACTACTACATTTAACTACACAGTTTCTGTTTGATGACAAACACAATGTTTCAGTGTTTTTCAGTCAGAGGTTGTTCAGAGTTACACCACACACACACACACACACAGTCCATGTTAGCTGATTAGTTTCTTACACTTCATCATGTGACAGGAGAATAACCAGGAATGGGTTATATAAGACCCAGACACAGAGACGCACTTCTTACACACCCTAATACTCCACCTTCAGAGCACTCTGGTTCTCAAAAGGAGTGGATTTTGACTCTGGTCAAAAAGGTTTCTGGACTCTGGTTCTGTAGTACCAAGCTTTTTGGATGACCAGATTTAAAATCGCTTGTTCTTCAAGCGAGTCCAGAAACCTTGCCTTAGGGTCAAAGACAGAAATGAAGAGCTTCTGCTTTGTTGGACCAAATTCGAAATCTTCTAACCCCTGATCTGGAAGAACAATTTAAAAGAATTTCAGAAGATTTAAAGGATTTTAAGTAGACCAGCGTCAAAATCCACTCCTGTTGTGAACCAGAGTGCTCTGAAGGTGGAGTAGAGAACATATTCCCATAGAAACCCCTGCTGAGAAAGCTCTTGAGTGAGAAACCCTGGTCTACAAAACCTTCTGCTCTGGTAGACTGAAGTCAAGAACCCATTGTCTGGAGGACTGTAGTTGAGAAGCCCATCTGTAGAAGACTGAAATCAAGAACCCCGGCTCTGGGGGCTCAGAGTTGAGAACCCTGATCAGGTAAAATTGATTCAAAAACCTTTGCTGGGAAAAACAAAGTAAAAGAACTCCTGTTCTGGGGAACTGGAGCCAAGAACACATGCCCTGGAGGAGTGAAGTTAGGAACCCCTGCAGTACAAGACCAAACTAAAAGATCCCCAGTTCTTCTCCGGAGGACCTGGGCCGAGAAATCCTACTCAGAGGTTCTGGAGTTGAGAACCCAAGCTATGGAGGACAAAATTCAAGCACCTCTGCTCAAAATGACTGGAATCGAGAACTCCTGCTCTGGAACACAACAATCAAGAACCCATGCCGTAGAAGACTAAAATCAAGAGCCCTGAAAGACCAGAATGGAGAATCCAAATCAAGATCCCCTGCTCTGGAAGGCTGGATTCAAGCACAATTAAAAAAACCCTGTTCTAGAAGACCAAAGACACGAACCCCTGCTATAGCAGACAGAATTCAAGAACACTTGCTCTGGAAGACCAGACTTGAGAGCCCCTGCACAGAAGGACTGTAGTCAAGAGTCCATGCATTAGAGTACCTTTAAAGTATGCCAACATTTACACAATTGTGTGACTATTGAATTAGAAGCAACAATCTACACACAGGGGTCTACATCCTTAGGTAGTGTAGAAAAGCAAAACAGAACGTAGGCGTCGTTTATTAACGAAACGACAAGCTGAAAAAGGAGAAATGAGAATTTCAGGGGAAGCCCTATTTCACTTTATATGAGGCAAACAAAGAAAAACACTTTTGCTTTTGATTCACTAAACGCAACCCGATTCATGGCGACTGAATGAACACAGTGCGGTTGGTCCGAGTCCGAGTCTCGTTCTCACCGCCACCACCATCAGGCTTTTCTCGCACACCGTCAATCGCTGGTGTCTCTTACTCGCTCTTACTGCGTTTATTTTCCTTACTGCCGCTTTCTGCTGCTCTGCATCATGTGGTGCAACGCCGTGAGGTCATTTGTTGAGGGAGAAAGAATGAACGTGAGTTTTCATGCAGCTCATGTGATGAATGAGATGAAAAATGAGATGGCGTACAAGCGTGACTTGAGAATGTGTTTTTAATACGATTAATCGCGCAGCTCTTGTGTGTCCTTCTTTATTTTTGGATTATAAAAACAAAAAGATCTACCCATGTCAAGAAAATAACACTGTATATTAGACACAATCTGAAGGTTCACTCAGCCTTGTGAATGTAAGAAGAAACCACACACACACACACACACACACACACACACACACACACACACACAGTTGCGGCAAGAATCAGTGGGATTCACACAGATGTCAACAGCTGCGG
>JAOVVH010000059.1:5811780-5822563 GCA_028566435.1 Scorpiodoras heckelii | reverse complement strand
ACCGAGAGAGAGAGAGAGAGAGAGAGAGAGAGAGAGAGACAGAGAGACAGAGAGACAGAGAGACAGACAGACTGACCAACAACTAAGACAAGAGCAAGACAGGCAGGTAAGAAAACATAGTTGAGAGAGATAAACAGAGCGAACAGACAGACAGATACACAGCTACAATGATAAGACTGATAAGCCAGAGAGAGAGAGAGAGAGAGAGAGAGAGAGAGAGAGAGAGAGAAATAAAACAGACCAACAGACAGACAGTTAGGTCAGAAAGACTGTTAAAGGATAAGGCAGACAGACATGGTAAGACGAACAGGTAAGAAAGAGAGGTAAAATAAGAGAAGTAGCACAGAGAGGTAAGACAGACGGGTACAAGACCCGGAGGAAGACAGACAGTTTCAGAAATAATCCTGTGTTTATTACAGACACAATGGTTGGAAAACTGCTGAGAGTGACCTTTGACCTCTGCATGTTAATATTAACACAATACTTCCTCGTCATTATACTTCACTTATGTGAGCACTTGTGTAACACAGACACACACACACACACACACAGACAGACAGCCACACAGACAGACAGCCACACGCACACAGACAGACAGCCACACGCAGACACACGCAGACACACGCAGACACACAAAGACGCGCAGACACACACACAGACACAGACACACACAGACACACAGACAGACACACAGACACGTTGCCATAAATGCTCGACCCAGAGCTACCGTAAATAAAACCTCCTTCATCCACGACAATACAAACGTCACGTTTTACACGCTTTTATTTTTTTTATCATCAAACGAGACAAAGGCAGCAGTGGAGTTGCTCCTGTACGCCCAAACATCACTACCCATCTCACACTCTCGGCGTACACTCCGAGTGCCTATCACACAGCCGCAGTTACAACATCCTCACCGCCAAACGCAACGTTTACACAACGTCTTTCTCTAAACACTGATAGCATTTTAAGTGCACTTGAGAAAAAGCAGCGTGCTCGCTAACGCAATAATGCTAAATGCGCACTTAGAATACTGAAACACAACACCTCGGACGTTTCTCGCGCTCAGAACTCGCGTCTTAAAAAAAAAAAAAAGACTTCCAGCCTCACGCTAGGACGTCCTTACAACTTTTACAGAGCGCAAATTTGCATAACCCGGCCCACACTCCACCCCTCCCGTAACGCCCGTTACGAATTTGTTCAAAACTAGCAGAACATAGCCTAATCTTGGAAATGATCCTAAATCAATTAATAAATGAACCAATTAAAGGTTGCTGAAAAATCTGAATTGATACCAAGATTCTCAAAAATTTTATATTCTTTCCGAAATAACTTTCGTAATTACGTTATTGGCATAATGACCTAATTAGCACAGGTTTGCTATATTTGAGTAAATTGGGCTGTTAAAGAAGAGGAAATGGCATGAAAACATCTGAAATAGAGAAGGATCAAAACAGTAAAAACACACACACACACATACACACACACACACACACACACACTCATTTCCTTCTTTAACTAGCTTTAATTTGGACTGTCCTATGTTTACTGCGGCCAGCAGCTACACTCTTTCTTTGTGTTGTGGTCGGTTTGTCTTTCATTCTTTCACTCACTCTCTCTCATTTACTCTCTCTGATCTGTTTTTACCGAGGGACGGTGTGTGTGTGTGCGCACGTCGTCAGATTGCTGCGTAATGATCTCGTACAATTCCAGTAAATATTGCTCAGTTAAGAAAACAGTTCATGATAAAACAGCTGAAGTGTCATCAACATCAAAAGCGCGCCAATCAGTTATGTTACCACGGTAGCTGTCGTTAGGGGTACCGTTATGACATAACGAGTGCTTTCGACTGCGGTTATTATTTAGGTTAAGCGTGGTTCGCTAAATAGCTAACTCATTTTATGTTCCATAGATAGCTAGTTTGTTTTTGCAACAAGTGACATTCAGGAAGTTGCGTAAAAGTCATGAATTCATTTCCCCGTTATTACTCCATAGAAGAAATCATAGCCCCGCCTTCTTGTTTACTATCACCGTATGCTTGTTCCAAAGTTCTGAAATGTTAGGCTACATATATGACATGATATGAACATTATATTATTTTATCCCTTAGCAAAAAAGGTGGTTTTGTATCGCTGGTATTGTTTCGCTAAAATAACCCTAGCTAGCTAGAACAAATTTGTCAAGTCGAATAAGTGTGTTTGTTAACGTCGAATAACGTCATTAAGAACACACGCAGATCCTTATGAAGGAGCTACTGCATGAAGCGGAAAATCTTCAGGTGTAAAGTAAACGTTGCACTTTACTCTAGTGTTTCTTCACCTAAAAGTGAAAAGCAACTAAATGAATGAAATACGACGATACAGATGGCGGACAAATTAAAGCAAAAACCGCTGTCCCTGTTATGCTTTGGGGGTGTTTATTTATTTCGCTGGCATGTTTTGCTTCCACTTTGCCTCCAAATCAATGCCACGTTCTTCTGGCTGAATACTTTTACTATAGAATGAAACATGCCGATCCTGATGGGCGCGGTGACGTTCCAGGATGACTCCGCCCCCTTCCCAGGGTACGAGGGCTCACCGAATGGTTTGATTAAAATTTTTAAATAAAAATGGAGTCATGTGTTAGACAGCACTCTCCACAATCATCATAAAAGCACCAAGTGTGTGAGTGAACATCTTTAAGAGGAACAGTGCTCATCACTCCAGTTCAGTTCCAGACACTTGCTGGATCTATGCTAAGACACAGTGAAGCTGTTCTGCCGGATTGTGCCAGGACAATACTTTACTAACATACATCATTTTTTTCTTTTAATTTGTCTCATCTGCCATAAAATGTCTTTATGAGGTGCTGGATCATCAAAAGCTACCAGATCAGCTTCAGTGCACCTCAATTCTACATTTTAATCCTCCTGCAGCGATGAACATCATTCTTCTGAAAGACGTTCCCGAGCTGCAGCATTTCCATGGGGGCGGAGTCATCCTGGAAGAGACGCCTGCCATGAGAAACATTTCACCGTAGAATAAGCGTGATCAGTCAGAAGAGCTTTGTATTGATCTGACTGGTTTGATCTGATGTTAGGCAGCAAGTGAAGTCAGTTCTCAAAGTTGATGTGTTGGAAGCAGGAAACTAGAAATGGTATTAATGGTAACGTGAGCATCAGAAATGGACCAAGGGACCAATGGAAGAAGGTGTCCTCATCAGATCAATCACGTTTTCTTTTACATCATGTGGATGGTCGGGTGCTTGTATGTCAGGTTCCTCGGGAAGACATGGCACCAGGAGGCACTATGAAAAGAAGGCAAGCTGGTGGAGGCAGTGTGTTGCTCTGGGCAATGTTCTGCTGGGAAAGCTTTAGGTCCTGGCATTCATGTTGGATGTTATATTGACATGTACCACCTAGCTAAACACTGTTGCAAACCACAAACTTCCCTTTCATGAAAACTGTATTCCCTAACAGCAGTGGCATCTGCTGCCATTGCAAAAACAGTTCATGAATAGTTCGAGGAACATGACTTCTAGGTGTTCAAGGGGTTGACTGGCCTCCAAATTCCCCAGATCTCAATCTGACTGAACATCTGTGGGATGTTTTTTTTTTTTTTAATGTTTTGGTGGCACAAGGGGGACCTACACAATATTAGGCAGGTGGTTTTAACGTTATGGCTGATCAGTGTATATGTACGTGTGTGTGTATGAATGCATACACACTCAGAAGTACCAGAAAAACTGGTACTGGAGCCTATGCAAAATACAGCGCAACGCTACCTATGCATTTCATTGATTGCATCTGCCAGTGGGTCTATAAAGCGATAGACATCCGTGGATGCTTCTAAAGCTGTTTCCACCACGAGAACGTTAAATTATCACGACTTTGTGACTTGCGGTTTAATAGTTGGAGCTCGTGAGATGCGCCACAGCATTTCAGAGATGGAAGCAAAGTTTGGATTTTCACGTATGAGCATTTCAAGGGTGAACTGTGACTAGAAGAATTCCGGCAAAACCTCGAACTTACAACGACAGTGCGGCCGTAAAAGGACGACCGTGGGTGAACGAGAGCAACGTCGGCTGGCAAGAATCGTTTCACGTGATAGGCGTGTAACACTGCCTCAGGTAACATCGGAATTCAATGCTGGGGCCTCAACAAACATCAGCTTGAGGACTGTGCAACGCTCCCTCCAAGATCCCATGGGGGACCTGCCAAAAGACGTAACCGGTATACCAGTTTTTCTGGTACTTCAGTATGTATATGTATGTATACACACACAGGAAAACAATGCAGGGATCAAACAGTTGCTGCTTTGTCACTTTAAAGCCATGCTGTAACACTAAAACACACACACACACAATTAGCTATTATCGGGCCTCCGGCAATTAAAGATATGATTACAAATTAGAAGAATAAATAGACACAAACACACACACACACACACACACACACTAGACTAAATGACAGTGCTGATGAAATCATTTCATTGGAACAGAACATTTAGAAGCATGTTTAATCAGGGCGTGTTGTAAACTCTGTCACTCACGCTCTTTCACACACACACACACACACACACACACACACACACACACACACACACACACACACACATTTGTTGGCCTTCTGCCACAACATTCAATGAGACTACAGAGAACTGAGACACTGAAACAGAATGTAATCACTTGTAAAACTATTTCAGACAACAATTCACCCTGAAGAAACAAAACAAACCGAACAAAGAAGGAAGGAATGACAAAAAAAGAAAACGACAGATTTTATCCGCCTTACACCGCGCGTCCCTGGTTCAACTGAGCGGAGCTTAGATTTCATCACAACAGGACAATTTCAGTGAACTTATCTACTGACTTATTACACAATGTAGCCTAAAATGTACAGACTGATACAATATAAAACGAATCAACAAATTCTGACCAATCAGAGGCCAGAAGCCAACAGCACTGTGGTGCATCGCTGATTTGAACAGATTTTACTTGAGAGTTACTGTGTGGAAAGTTGTGTTAAAATAACAGCCTTCCAGTAAGAACTATAGATAAAAATATATTTTCTATATGGAATATTCCCTGCTTCAGGACGGTCCTACCCATAATGCCTTGCTGCACAGAAACTGTTGTCAGTATCGTATGAGAATCTGTGGGAGGCTTCAGTGTTCAGAAAGCATCACTGACAAACTGTGGATCCTTTCAGCTCTCTCACACACACACTCTCCAGCTGCAAGACAAAGGCACAGTGTGTGTGTGTGTGTGTGTGTGTGTGTGTGTGCGCGCGCGCGCGCGCATGTTAGGGACATCTCGTCCCACAGTGGCTTGAGCTCCTGCACAGCAATGAGGGCTGTCAACTCTAACTAGACAAACACAAAGACTTATGTGCCTACACACACTCAAACACATACACACACACACACACACACACACACACACACACACACACACCTCTGCAGCCATTGACAGTGCATGAAAAAATGAGACATGGAACAAAGAACAAGAAACAAACAAATACACACACACACACACACACACACACTTCCTCCATGGAAGGAGATACCTCATATCTAAATCAGGGCTGGCTGATAGATCAGTATCAGTATTGTGATATTATCCATACCTATAATGCTGCTATATGCAAATGAGCCCTTTAACCAATCGTAATGGTTACTGCACGATGTGAGCATCCTGACCAGTCTCTGACCCAGAGGTGGGCGATATATCAAGATAAAAACATCACGTCACGTCACGATAGGCGTCACGATATTCAGGTTTATTTACAGACGACCAGCAACACAGTCATGCTCGACGATTACGTATTAATATCTACAGACATTCATTTACCTTATATTTCAGAATTAAATATACATAATTATTAAAAAAGTTACACATTTTAAACAAAAGAATAGAAGATATCATGATGTCTCAGAAAAATGTAGCTTGAGATGACATTTAAGGCACGTGGCAGACGCCCTTATCCAGAGTGACTGACGTTTATCTCATTTCTACAGCTGAGCAGTTAAGGGCCTTACTCAGGGGCCCAACAGTGGCATGTTGGTGGTGCTGAGATTTGAACTCATGACCTTCTGATCAGTAGGCCAATGTCTTAACCACTGAGATTAATAATCACGATTTAGATGATGATATACATCATCATATCATCATATCAGCAAAACAAAAGATCTCCGGCGTAAGAGAAGTCTCACTGTTTACAATCTTTAATTTAACAGTTTGACGAACTGGAACTTTTTTTCCACCCAAATCATTTGATGCTTCATTAGTGCGCCGGTAACTTCAACCAATCACAGTGAGTGTATGTGTGTTCTGGAGCAGGACCGTGGGAGTCAGGGGTTCAGTGTCAGAGTCTGATGTTGGACGTTTCTGGAGTCAGAAGTTTGGAATCAGACTTTGGAGTCAAAGGTTCAGAGTCTGAAGTCAGGCAGTTTTGAGTCAGTAGTTTGGGAGAAAGAAGTTTGGAGTCAGGAGATTAGGGTCAGGAGTATGGAGCTTGGAATTAAGGGTCAGAGGTTTGGAGTCAAGGGTTCAGAGTCTGAAGTTAGGAGTTTTTTGAGTCAGTAGTTTAGAGAAAGAAGCTGGGGGTCAGGAGATTGGTGTCAGGAGTTTGGAGTCTGGAGTTCAGAGTCAGAAGTTTGAAACAGACTCTAGAGTCAAGGGTTCAGAGACATTTTTTGAAAAGGGAGTTTTGAGTCAGTAGTTTAGAGTCAGGAGTTCGGAGTCAGTAGTTCAGAGTCAGATGCTTGGTGTCAGGAGTTTGGAGTCAGATGCTTGGAGTCAGGAGTTTGGAGTCAGATGCTTGGTGTCAGGAGTTTGGAGACAGATGCTTGGAGTCAGTAGTTTGGAGTCAGATGCTTGGAGTCAGGAGTTTGGAGTCAGTAGTTTGGAGTCAGCTGCTTGGAGTCAGGAGTCAGATGTTTGGTGTCAGTAGTTTGGAGTCAGATGCTTGGAGTCAGGAGTTTGGAGTCAGATGCTTGGTGTCAGTAGTTTGGAGTCAGTAGTTTGGAGTCAGGAGTCCTGAGTCAGGAGTCCTGAGTCAGTAGTTTGGAGTCAGTAGCTTGGTGTCAGTAGTTTGGACTCAGATACTTGGTGTCAGGAGTTTGGAGTCAGGAGTTTGGAGTCAGATTCTTGGAGTCGGTAGTTTGGACTCAGATACTTGGTGTCAGGAGTTTGGAGTCAGGAGTCAGATTCTTGGAGTCGGTAGTTTGGAGTCAGTAGTTTGGAATAAGTAGGGGTTTTTTTTAAGTTTTTTGGAGTCAGAAGCTGAAGAATGAGGGATTTAGGTGTGTTTAGATAATTTATCTTCACTGATATCTCACACACTAGGAATCCAGAAGAAGAGTGAATACAGACAGAATTGAGCGAAAATGAATATAACAAAAATAAGTGATCAAAATGTGCATTAAATAAATTAAAAAGAGAAATGTCATTTAAAAGATAAATAAATAAAAGAACTAAAGATGGAATAAATCAGTGGAAGTACAGAGTAAATAAAAGTAAACCATTAAATGAGTGAGAGAAAAAAAGAATGGAATAAAAAGAAGAAGAAATAAACGATAAATTGAGCAACCAGAACACTATAAATAAAGGACAAAAGTGAGAAAAGGAAAAATAAATAAGAAAACAATGTTGTACAAACAAAAAAATGCAATAAACGAAAAAGGGAAAACGAATCAATTAAAACACGAAACAAACACCGGAACAGATAAACAAATAAACAAAATAAACAATCAGCTGATAAAAGTGTTTATATTTTATAACGCGCGCGCATCCAGTTACGCGTCGCAGTCGGAGCGCTCGCGCACGGCGCTGAAAACTTGACTGTGAACTCACCAAAGTTTGCTCGTACTGCAGCGCGCGCTGATCCGTACCGTCCCCGGCCATGGCTGTGCGCAGACGCAGACGCAGACGCTGACGCAGACGCTGACGCTCGCGGAGACCGGTAGAGTTTACGGTTAGAGACTGAGACCGAGACTGAGCCTCCACGCGCGCGCACGCCGGAGCTCGAGACACGAAGCGAAGCCCGACACGGCACACGGCGGGGCACGCGCTGAGCACGGGCACGCACCGACTCCAAGGCTCTGTGCGCGAGACTATGCCATAAAGCGGGCTCGCGCGTCACGAGACGGCGGTCGATGCGGCGCGCTGGTTGTTGCATAACGCGAGACGGAGTTTGTTCATCTTTTATATTCGGCAAACAGTCCCGTTTCCTCGCGCGAGTCGAGGCGGGACCACGGCGGAAACCAGAGGCTGCGTCTAAAACCGCACACTAGCGCACTACGAAGTGTGTCACACGAGGAGCCACTTCGGGCCGCGTCCTCAATCCGTCACACTTTTTTGAGCAGTGGAACTGTTTTTCGACGAAACCAAAGTCGCTCGCTTTTCTCCCTCCGCCCCCCTGCGCGCTCTCTACAATGGTACAGTCCGCTCTCTGAACTTTTATTTATCGCGAGCAGTTCAGCGGGTTTCTGAGTTCGGCTTCGGAGCCGCTGCTGGGGTTTAGCTCCCTCTTGTATTTCTTTATTTCTTTCTTTCTTTATTTATTTCTACCCCTCAGACGTGTGAATCTGTTTATCAGTCTGTTAGTGTTCAAACTTATTTTATCAGAAACCGACATTTTTGGTGGACGTTACCTGATAAAACGTCTGTACTGTCTAGGTTAATGATCAAAGAGAAAGAGAAACACACACACACACACACAGAGAGAGAGAGAGAGATTGTATGAGAGAGAGGAAGAGAAAGACAGAGATATAGAGGGTGAGAGAGAGAGGCAGAGTGTATAACACAGACAGAAAAAGAGAGAGACAGGGAGAGAGAGATATTTAGAGGGTGAAAGAGAGAGAGAGAGATTGTATGAGAGAGAGGAAGAGAAAGACAAGAGATATAGAGGGTGAGAGAGAGAGATAGAGTGTATAACAGACAGAAAGAGAGAGAGACAGGGAGAGAAAGACAGATATTTAGAGGGTGAGAGAGAGAGAGAGAGGTAGAGTGTATAACAGACAGAAAGAGAGAGAGACAGGGAGAGAAAGACAGATATTAAGAGGGTGAGAGAGAGAGGAAGAGAAAGACAGATATTTAGAGGGTGAGAGAGAGGCAGAGTGTATAACAGACAGAAAAAGAGAAAGACAGGGAGAGAGATATTTAGAGGAAGAGAGAAAGAGAGGGGAAAAGAAAGACAGAGACATAGAGGGTGAGAGAGAGAGGCAGAGTGTACAACAGACAGAAAGAGAGAGAGAGAGGAAGAGAAAGACAGAGATATAGAGGGTGAGAGAGAGAGTCAGAGTGTATAACAGAGACAGAAAAATAGAGAGACAGGGAGAGAAAGACAGATGGTGTGTGTGTGTGAGAGAGAGAGAGAGAGAGAGAGAGGACGATTAATTACCTCACAAACAGACGTTTCTTTTGCTTTCTTGCTATCTAACTAATTCTAACACTTTACTCGGTTTAGCGACGACAAAAACAAGCCTCATGTCATCATGTT
This sequence comes from Scorpiodoras heckelii, assembly GCA_028566435.1. Taxonomy (NCBI): domain Eukaryota; kingdom Metazoa; phylum Chordata; class Actinopteri; order Siluriformes; family Doradidae; genus Scorpiodoras; species Scorpiodoras heckelii. Next base: position 5,813,082 of record JAOVVH010000059.1, on the reverse strand, counting down.
AATCAGAAACATGGTGTCACCTAAGCCTAACTCACTTCTTCAAACTACATTTCAGTGACTTTTGGTCCGGGGTGCAGTCGGCGTTCCAGTTCATCTCAAAGGTCTTCACTGGGGTTGAGATCTTCCACTCCACCCTTAACACACCATGTCTTCATGGAGCTTGCTTTGTGCACAGGGGCGTTGTCATGCTGGAACAGGTTCGGGCCTCTTAGTTCCAGTGAAAGGAAATTGTAATTTGTAATTCTACAGCACAGAGAGACGTTCTCTATAATTGTGTGCTTTAGACTTTGTGGAAACACTTTGGGGGGAAAACTGTGTATGGATGTGATGGTCTGGTGTCCACAAACTATTGACTGTATAGTGTATATCATATGTATACTACATTACAGGCAGTAGTTTAATTCTATGCCTTGACAGGACATTCAGAAAGTAAGGACTTGCAGGCCACGTAGGATTAAATGACTTTATGCAAATGAAATTAGCATTTGTAGATAGTTTTATGTGCTGATTACCTCTTAGGAAAAAACAGACAATTTAAAAGTAAAAGGTGGTTCTAGGCTAAAAAAAAAAAAAAAACATTAGACACTGGAACATAACATTGGATATGAGGAGGTGAGTGAGATATCAGACACTGATGAGTGTTTACATTTTTTTACTCATTGTTTGCTCCCCGTTGTGTTCGTATACCTGACCAAGTGTGTCTAATGATTACCAGTAATATTAGCTAAGATAAATAAAAGTAAAGATTAGCAAAGATACAGTTGCAGTCAAGCACTGTCGATTGACAACAAGAAGGTCCCGGGTTCAGTCCCCGGGTGGAGCGGTCTGGGTCCTTTCTGAGTGGTGTCTGCATGTCTTCCCCGTGTCTGCGTGGGTTTCCTCCGGGTACTCCGGTTTCCTCCCACAGTCCAAATACATGCATATTAGGCTAATTGGTGTCTCTAAAGTGCCCCCAGTGTGTGAGTGTGTGCATGAATAGGTGAGTGCGTGTGCTCTGTGATGGACTGGCACCCTGTCTAGGGTTGATCCTGCCTTGCGCCCTATGCCGCCAGCTAGGCACCTGCTCTCCCATGACCCTGGGGACAGGAATAAGCGGTTAAGATAATGAATGAATGAATGAATGAATGACAGTTGCAGTCAGAAGTTTACATACACTCATCATGGACATGAATGCCATTGCAATATTTAAGTTTTCACTTATTTCCTTGAACTGTTCTTTTGCTGGTTCAGAATAAGTGTACAACATACTGTACATCTTTAATAGAAAAGAAACAAGATTTTGGTGTAGCAGTTAAAAAAATA
>JAOVVH010000059.1:5793178-5799851 GCA_028566435.1 Scorpiodoras heckelii | reverse complement strand
TGTGGCTTACATATGGTCCAGCTCTGTTCAACATGGGAAAGATCCCTTTAACACGAATGTGTGTGTGTGTGTGTGTGTGTGTGTGTGTGTGTGTGTGTGTGTGTGTGCGTGTGTGTGTGTTGGAAGACTTCCTACAGAAGATGCTGTGGCTTACATATGGTCCAGCTCTGTTCAACATGGGAAAGATCCCTTTAACACGAATGTGTGTGTGTGTGTGTGTGCTTGCATGCATGTATACATGTGTGTGTGAGGCCCGCATCTGTGTGTCACATTTCCCCCATTTGTTAAATCCAGATGAAGAGAAGAGAAACAGAAAAAAGGGGGAAAGGAGTAATAGAGAAAATGGAAATGAAACCTCAAGAGGCAATTAAATTACAGAGAGATAGAGACAAGAGACCAGAGACAGAGATTTGGGCAAAAAGATAAATCTTTTAGTAATTGAATGGAAGTTGTCCCACTTTTAAATCCATCCATGGCTTCGTTCTGGAGCAAATCCAGAAACAAATGGCAAGTGGCCGTTAAAAAAGCTACTAAGTGTCTGTAAAAGGACTTCAAAGTGGAAGCAGCATTTTGCAAATCAAGATCACTCACTCACTTCTTGAAGGTTTCACAACAAACTTATTTTAGTATACATTCCGACTCACTATTGAGTTGGAGTTTGGACTCATGGAGTACACTATGACTTAAAGCTAAAACTGGATGGGTTTTATACCTCCCAGTGTTTAGAGGGGAAAAAAGATTTGAATATTCTTTTGCAAAGTGGCACCACAGCACCTACTGGGCCACCAGGCCTGCAATGAGGGCACCAGGCCAACAACAAGGACATCAGACCACCAGGCCTCTGACAATAACACTGGATCACCAGGCCAATGACAAGGACACCAGACCATCAGGCCAATGACAAGGAAACCAGCCCACCAAGCCTACGACAAGAACAACAGATCACCAGGCCAACAGCAAGGACACCAGAACAGTAGGCCAACGACAAGGACATCAGATCATCAGTCCTACAACAAGGACACCAGAGCACCAGGGCTATGACAAGGACACAAGATCACCAGGCTTATGACAAGACCATCAGATCACCAGGCCTGCTACAAGGACAATAGACCACCAGGCCTACGGCAAGGACACCAGACCACCAGGGCAACAAGGACACCAGACAACAAGGCCAACAACATGGACACCAGAATACCGGGACAACATCAAACACACCAGACTACCAGGCCTATGACATGGGACACCCTATCACCAAGCCTCCTACAGAAACACCAGACTTCCAGGCCTACGACAGGGACAATAGACCAGCAAGCATTTGACATGGACACCAGACCACCAGGCCAACAACAAGGACACTAGACCACAAGACCAACAACAAGAACACCAGACAACAAGACCTACAAAATGGACACCAGTATACCAGGACAACATCAAAGACACCAGACCACCAGACCGATGACAAGGGACACCCTACTGCCAAGCCTCCTACAGGGACACCAAACCACCAGGCCTATGACAAGGACAATAGACCAGCAGGCATATGACATGGACACCAGACCACCAGGCCAACAACAAGGACACAAGTCTACCAGGCCAACAGCAAGGACACAAGACTGGCCTACAACAAGGACAACAAACCACCAAGCCTACAACATGGACACCAGACCACCAGGGTTACATCAAGGACACCAGATGACCAGGCCTACAACAAGGACAATAGACCTCCAGGCCTGTGACATGGACACCAGACCACCAAGACTGTGGCAACCGCACTGGGTCTATGGCAAAAATACTAGACCATCAGGCTGGTGACAACACCAGATGACCAACCCTGTGACACAACGTGACACCACTAGAGCTTCAAGAAGGTCACCACACCACCAAGCCTGCATCCAAGACACCAAACCATCAGGCCTATTGCAAGGATTGGACCACTGGGCCTGCAGCAAGGCCACCAGACCACCAGACGTGAACAATATTGCTGCTTCTGTGACAAGTACACCAGGCCTACAACAAAAATACCAGACCACCGGGCCTGTGTCAAGGATGCCATACTACTGGGCTTAAGACGGTGACACCAGCTCACAGACCTGCAAAACAAACACCAGACCACCAGGTAAATGACCAATGACCAATGTGGCGACAAGGACACCAGATCACTGAGGTTTTGACAGTGACACTTGACCACAAGGATGAGTGTTAAGGATAGTGGCAAGGATGAGCAGACCTGTGCTTAGCATATCACATCACCAGGCTTATGATCAGGACAGTCCCTTCATAAATCCAGCAGGCAATACCAAGTTTTATTTAATGTGCATTCTCTATTTTTGATTGCAAATTTAGATTGAGATGTGACGGTTTAACACACCAAACACTTTATCTCACATTTATGACATCTGATGCCTTTGAGATGAATTTATCCTGGTCAGGGTTGCAGAGCCCTTCTGCAGAACGCTAAGCATGTGCAAGAATATGGATGATAAACACTATAAGTGAACCTTTAAAATGAAATGGATCAGAGCTGAGCAGCGGTGTTCTGCCTGGGGGCAGAGCTAATTTCTGTGCCAGAAAAATTTTAACACAACCCTGACCAAGATCCATAACATGGGGATAGTAAAAATTAAAAATTTGTTAAAGATATAGTTCAAAGCAAATATTTATTACAGGTCTGGAAACACTTTTAAAAATAACAAAATTTTATGTTTTCCTGCCCACACGTCTTCCTTCACCTGATTGATCAAGTAACAGCTTCTTACAAAGAACACTTTTATTGATTTTTTTTCCAACGCACTCAATAAATATGAAATACAACATTCATCATAATAATCAGACAGCAAATAATTATAAAATATTACACGAAAGGGTTGAAAAACAAAACAGACATGTAACAACATCAGGTGCAACACAAATAGGCCAAGCAAAAATGAAATTCTGAGCTCCGCCCTTGAATTAGTCAATCCTTTCCACTTCAGGAGCAAAATCTCCAACCCGGCGCTTTGTAATAGAATAAAATGAGACAACGTGGCTTATTGGCTGAGATGAGACTGAAAGATAAGGATGATGGATTCTGCAGAAACACAATATGATGCTGTATTTGTGGAAGCATATTGGGATTTGTGTGTGTGTGTGTGTGTGCGTGTGGGCGCGTGTGTGTTTTACATTCACTCATTGCCACCCAATGAGTTTACGGCTGCCTGCACCTCACCAATTTAACACATATGCTCACACACACCATCATACCACCCATCGTCAAGAAAATGTATAGCATGTGTGTCTCTGACTGAAGTTTGCTCCAAGTCCAAAAAGAAAAAGTACAAAAATAAAGCAAAAAAAAAGCATAATTTTTTTTTTCAAAAGTCAGTCACGAAGGAATTTTAACCAGCACAGCAGCTTGGTACTTTTTCCTTCTTTCCTTTTGTTCTTTCTCTTTCAACATTTTTCCCTCAGAGGCTTGTTCTGCCTCACTTGCTTGTTTATTTTTCCCTTTCTCTCTCTCTCTCTCTCTCTCTCCGCTCGTGTTTCTGTCACTTCTCGAACAGGTCGCCAGCGGCCCACTCGAGAGAGGTATGGACAGACAGACAAACGGATGTACGGGACGACGGATAGATGGATGAATTTATGGATGGGGCTGGGGACGAAAACTGGGCCACGATACACAGATCAGTGCCTCCAGCTCTTCTTTTTGTCCTCCATCTTCATCATTTCTTCTTCTTTGGTGAAATCATCTGTAAGAGAAAAATGAGAATAACAGATGAGGATTTTGTGATTGTCAAGATTTCAAGCAGAAATCCTGTGTGCGTGCGTGTGTGTGTGTGTGCGTGTGTGTGTGTGTGTGTGTGTGTGTGTGTGCATGTGTGTGTGTTTTACCTGCACACTCGGGGCAGCACTTGCCCTCTCTTCGTGTAATATTGCTGCAGCTCAGTAGTGGACACTGTTTCCTCTGACACTTTGTGATGCCATGCTAAATGTCGAGAGAGGGGGAAAAAGAGTATGTTAGAAAAGCAAAAACCTCCACGACTTTTCAGCAGGTTTTGAATCCAGATTTCACACATGAACACACATCATAAATCCCCAAAATACATCTATTAGCATGTAAATAGTTTATTAGCTCTCCTAACTTCTAACAGTTAAACTAATAAACTACTCAAATTAGCATTGCACATTAGATTAATGATTAGAATTGTTCAATTTTGTTAGTAACTAATTTTGTTCGAAAAGAATTTGTTATTGAACGTACACTGAAGTACCAGAAAAACTGGTATTGGAGCCTATGCAACATACATAGCAACGCTACCTATACCTACGCTATATATACATCTAAGCAATAGACATCTATGGAAGCTTCTAGAGTTGTTTCTGCTGTGAGAATGGCAAGTTGTCACGATTTTGCAATTTTCCACACGGTTTAATAGCTGGAGCTCGTGAGATGGGTCATAGCATTTTGGAAGTAGAAGCAAAGTTTGGATTTTCACCTATGAGCATTTCAAGGGTGTACCGTGGTTACAAGAATCCCGGCAAGCAATGTGGCCGTGAAAAGAATGTAAATGATATTACATCGTCTCTGACTGACTCAGATAAAGTCTCTGATTGGCTAGGGAGTATTGCTGTGTCCTCAAAATCTAGCAGAAGTAACTCTGTTTCATCAAATCAGCATAAATACTTATTACGTCTGCCTTAAGCAAAGTCTGTGAAAGTAAACTTTATGGAAATGACTAGCTAATTATGTGATGCTTTATGTTATTATTTAGTGTATAGATCATACATAAATATGTTTGCGAGTAGCTAGCTAAAAATGTTTTTTTTGTTTTATCTCTGCGTGTATTGGAATATGATGTCTGTTTTGTGAATGTGCACTTACATCACACCAGCACGTGATGCACTTCATTTCCCCAACCAAGGGCACGCGAGGATGCCAGTTCTCACTGTTCTGATAGTAGTTTTTGCCGAACTTGCAGTGCCGCGGTCCGTCCCCCTGCATCATCTCACCCTCCTCCAGGAGGGGCGTGTCCTCAGCCGGACACTCCTTGCAGCAGTCCGACGGGTTGCGTCTGATTGGTCGGCTGCAGGTAAGCGGCGGACAGGTGACTTTCTCACAGTGCACTTCTCCTGTAGAGCCCTAGAGTAAAGGTGAAGGTTAGAATGAACCAAATATTTGACTAGAAATTAACCAATATCACAGGAGTGATGTACAGGTCACTGCTATAACTGGTGTAGCCCAACAATTTCGTGATATAATCTCACCTTGCAGGTGCACACAGCACACTTGATGTAGCCGAAGGGGGGCACAAACGGGTGCCACACGGTTCCAGGTGCATGCATCTTCTGGTCGCCTTCAAAGTAACACCCTGAATATAACCATAAACAAGACGACGTTAGCCATAACACAGCTTCTTTTGCTTCGCAAAACAGTCTGTTGTTCCAGAATATTACTCTCACGAAAAATAATGGATTAAGACATTTAATTACATTATAGTTTATTAGAGTCCAAAACAACTATTATAGATTTTGGATTCATTTTAGATGATGAATATTTGTTTGCGTTTGGGTTTAATCACTATCTTACGAGCTCACCTTCTGGATGCTCTTCAACCTTCTCCAGAGATGTTATCTCCTTTGGCGCTTTTCTCTCTGAGAACAAATTTCAATAGGAAAAATGTTAGAAACTTGTTCTGAAAACATTTTACAACATCCCTAATCAAAAATGTACGCATAACAGTCTTCAGTAACGGCAGGTTCGTTTCACAAAGGATTCATGAGCATCACAAAAATGGTTCTTTAGCTACCTAAAGTAGTGAAAGGGAAACCTTCTGTTAAAAAAAGGCAGATTATATTGTATACCCTATACTAACACACACACCGAACCCAAGCCTGTAAGAGATTTTATGAATTCCAAGTGAATTCATTCAGGTTTCCATAAGCAGCCATTCAAAATTCGGCTTCAGGAGACTAAACCATGTCGGTAATGATCTAGGCGAGATCCTTTCAGGTGAAACATTTCTGTAAGAATGTTTACCGTCACACTCGGGGCAGCACTTGTCCTCAGGCTGGTAGGTGTGAGGACACGTCAGCGCCGGACACATGACCGGGTCACAGATAACCGTCTTCTTCTGGCACGTGCAGGTGAAGCAGGAGTTGTAGTGCGGGGTCCACCGTGAGCCGTGAGCGTGACGTTCGCCTTCGAAGAAACACGCCAGCGGGTCTTTCTTGAAGGCTTCCGGGTCACGGACAAACACCACATCATCAAACTCAGCCTCGTCGACCACGGCCTCGGCCCTGGAGCCTTGCTCACAGCTGTTCGGGACATGGATCTGTGGGAAAGAGGGGGATAAAGACATCAGATTTTGTTCTGTTTGTGTGTTTGTGTGTGTGTGTGTGCGCGCGTGTGTGCGTGCGCGTGTGTGTGTGTGTCTGTGTGTGTGTGTGTGTGTGTATGTTTATGTGTACACTCACTCGCCCCCGTATCTCTCCCAGAGGATTCATCTTGGTGCTGACTTGGATGAATGCGGTGCCTTTGTCCAAATGCTGCAACAACTCAACACTCAGATCCTTCAAAACCCCCTGAGCCTGGAGAGACAGTGTGAGAGAGAGAGAGAGAGAGAGAGAGAGAGAGAGAGAGAGAGAGAGAGAGCAAGTAGAAGTTAATGACATTGTGTAACAATGAGCTGGGGTGAGT
>JAOVVH010000059.1:5094507-5104587 GCA_028566435.1 Scorpiodoras heckelii | reverse complement strand
TTGGCTCCAGCCCCCCCGTGACCCCGACTAGCGGGATAAAGCGGAAGATAATGGATGGATGGATGGATGGATGGATGAATGGATGAATGGATGAATGGATGGATGGATCAATGGATGGATGGATGGATGGATGGATGGATGGATGGATGGATGAATGGATGGATGGATCAATGGATGGATGGATGGATGGATGGATGGATGGATGGATGGATGGATGGATGAATGGATGAATGGATGGATGGATCAATGGATGGATGGATGGATGGATGGATGGATGGATCAATGGATGGATGGATGGATGGATGGATGGATGGATGGATGTTCATTTGATAATTAAGTGCTTTAACTTTAAAGTTTAACACTGAATAACCCTATGTGATAAGTGTTATTACTGTGACTCCCTGTGTTCAGACTAATCTGATCGGTGTGCTCGGTGATCTGTGTTCAGCACTCATCCGTGCGCTCTGTGTGCTCGGTGCTCTCGGTGCTCTGTTGCTCAGGTCTGCGCTGCACTAGAAGGGAAACTAATCGAGCCGGATCATTGTGCGGCTAAGCGGCGGGCTCTCAGGAAGACATGGTGAGAGTTTAAAAGCTATAAAATAAAACTTCACTTCACGTTTTCTCACGTTTAGGATTAATCTTCAATCGCGGCCCGGACTGTAGAAAACACAGACACGTGTAAACACGGCTGGTTTTTATAGTTTAAACACTTTAGCCGGTGATTACAGGCTACAGCGTGAGTAAGCGTTTCCTTAGCTAGCGCTAGCTGCAGTGTTAGCATCATGCTAGCGGCTAACTCTCCTGTCTGTTAGTCATCCTGTTGGGTTTTTCTTCAGAATGTGAATTAAAGTAAACTTTATCAGTCTGTTGGGGATAAAAACTGATTTTATTGTGTTATTATTGTAGCTAGGTTAGCATGGTGCTAGGTAGGTACAATAGCAAGCAACTTAATAGCATACATTAGCATTAAATTAGCCACTCGGTTCATTTCCGGTGTTTTTTATATGAATAAGTTTTTTTAGTGTGTGTGATTAAATGTAGAGATTTTACACAGTTTAAAGTTAAAGATTTAGTCTAAAATTCAGCCGAACCAGAACTTCTCCGGTCAGAGGAGCACATTTCTACTTTCACTTTCAGCTTTAACACAGCGCAGTGTTCATTATTCTTTATTATTATTCTTTATTATTATTCTTTATTATCATTCTTTATTATTATTCTTTATTATCATTCTTTATTATTATTCTTTATTATCATTATTTATTATTATTCTTTATCATTTATAAACACAAATCAGCTTTATTACACTTATAATGTAAACAAGGAAGATTTATTTCATCTTGTTCTTTGTGTAACATACATACACATATACACACACACACACATACATACACACATACACATATATATACACACACACACACATACATACACACATACACATATATACACACACACACATACATACACACATACACATATATACACACACACACACACATACATACACACATACACATATATACACACACACACACACACATACATACATACATACATACATACATACACATATACACACACACACACATACATACACACATACACATATATACACACACACATACATACATACATACATACATACATACACACATACACATATATACACACACATACACACAAATATATACACACATATATACACATATACATACACACACATATACACACACATATATACACATATATACACATACACATGTATACACATGCACATATATACACACACGTGTATATACACATACACACACATATATATACACAAATACAAATACACACACACATTGCAGATTTATTATATTAATAAAACTGTTAACACTCATATTTGTTTGTGTGTGTGTATTTGTGTGTGTGTCTCATCCCTGCAGTTCAGGAACCAGTACGATAACGATGTGACGGTGTGGAGTCCTCAGGTGAGCAGCACTGCTGGGGGGCGGGACTAACAGGTGTCTCTGGTCACAGTATTAAGATCAGGAGGGAGAAACACTCATCATGTGCACGTTAAATCCACAGGAGACACATTATACGTAAAAATATGTTTATTAAGCGTGTAACTATCGTCCGCTATCGTTCTGTACACCCTTACTACTTATTCATATTCAGTCGATGAATATTAATGTGCAGGTGATGAATAAGAATGAGAATGCTGTGAATATGAATGAGAATGTGTGTGAGCTGTGAGTCTGGTTTATTGTGTGGTGTTTGATGTCCCAGGGACGAATCCACCAGATTGAGTACGCCATGGAGGCCGTGAAGCAGGGCTCGGCTACTGTGGGGCTCAAGTCACGCACTCACGCTGTCCTGGTGGCTTTAAAGGTATTTAACCTGACCTTTACCCTACAGAAACCTCAACACTGACGTGAACACCTCACAACTGATGCCACAACGACGACACTTCAGCGCCGACAACGGCACCTCAACACTGACATGAATGCTTCAAAAACAACACTAACGACTCAACACCAACACTAACATCTCGACAGCTCAGAGCTAATGTCTCAACATCAACACTACTGTCTCAACATCAACACTACTGTCTCAACAATAACGTCCCAAAACTTATGTCTCAACGCTACCATATCGACAGTGATGTCTCAACACTAACGTCTCAACACCAACATTACCATATCGACAGTAATGTCTCACCACCAACACTACCATATCGACAATAATGTCTCAACACTAACGTCTCAACAACAACACTACCATATCGACAATAATGTCTCAACACCAACACTACCATATCGACAGTGATGTCTCAACACTAACACTACCATATCGACAGCAGTGTCTCAACACTAACATCTCAACACCAACACTACCATATCAATAGGAATGTCTCAACACCAACACTAACACCTTGACACAGACACTGACAAGAACGCCTCAGCATATAAATGCATTTTAATGTGTATAAAATAGAGTTAATAACCTCTGCCTGTGTGTGTGTGTGTGTGTGTGTGTGTGTGTTTCAGAGGGCTCAGTCTGAGCTTGCTGCTCATCAGAAGAAGATCCTCAATGTTGATAATCACATCGGCATTTCCATCGCTGGCCTGACCGCAGACGCTCGACTGCTCTGGTACAACGAGCGACTATAAATACTGTATAACCTCATTACACCTGATATAAACACCACAGTGTGGTGACTAATCACACACTTACCCTGATTCTTCATCATCTTCATCACATAATCTTCACCAAACACAAAAGAGGCCATGAAAAGTTGTTTATAAATATAATGAGAACTGAAGTGTGTGAGGCGACAGGGAATCATCTCTGAGCATTAAATCACACCGCTGTGAAGTATGATGGAGTACAGAGCTGATACAGAGTCAGTAGAGTGGTTAAAGTGACGCTCTGTCATTAACGAGCTTCTGTACCATTAAGACCTTTAATTAGGCGTGGCCTCAACAGGCTTTACATTAATGGTGTTATTTCATACAATAATGTGTGTGTGTTTATAGATGTGTATACAGCCTGCATTCCTACAGCATGAACTAAAAAAATATATTTTAATAACTCTGTCTCTCTCTGTCTATCTCGCTCTGTCTCTCTCTCGTGCTGTCTGTCTATCTATCTATTTCGCTCTGTCTCTCTCTCTCTCTCTCTCTCTTATGTTCTGTAGTAACTTCATGCGTCAGGAGTGTCTGGATTCCAGGTTCGTGTTTGATCGTCCACTTCCTGTGTCTCGTCTCGTCTCGCTCATCGGGAGCAGTATCCTTTATCACACTCGTCTCTTTCTCTATTTCTCACTCACTCTCACACATGCGCACACCTTCAGCATGTTTATTATTGTGTGTGTGTGTGTGTGTGTGAGAAGTATACAATACTCTAGCAGTTACAGGAAAGTACATTAAGTTGCAAATGTATTTACTAATCTAGAAAAATCCTTTCAAGTAGTTTTGAAGAGATTATTAAGTTATGGTGTGTGTGGAAGCAACACTCCAAGTGAGCACAGGATGCGTGCGGCGCCGTCTCGAGTACGTGTTGCTAACAGTAGATCAGCCTACAGCCTGACTGCGTTGTGTGTGAGTGTTTGGGTAACGCAGTACACACAGTCATATCGGTTTAATAACGGAAAAACACCAGCTAAAGGAGAAGTCCATGAGGGAGTATTAAACAACTCTGTGCTCTGGTTGTTGTTGTTGTTGTTGTTGTTGTTTGTCCTTGAGTGTTAAATCAGAAACTCAGATCCCCACACAGCGTTACGGGAGGAGACCGTACGGAGTCGGGCTTCTGATCGCAGGCTACGATGTGAGTTCACTACAGTCACACACCACTTTATGTTTATAACACTTAAACACCGACACTGCAGTTCCAACACTGACACACCGCAGAAAGTTACTAAAGACAACCGAACAAACAGCAAGTTTAAAATGATCAGTCATGTCCATCTGATATTTCTCTTACTCATATGTGTAGAAAATTTGTTAATAATAACAATAATAATAAAACTTACTGCAAATGCAGAACTGATGGAATGTTTGTTAACCAAAAACACAGTAAGATTATTAATTTTGAACAAAAAATCCAAAATATTTTAGTGTAATAAGAAATTAGAACATAGAGCTTAGAGAAATAAATACGAGCATGTAAACCGTAATATTAATTAAAAACCAAATATTGAACATAATTAGAACAAAGCAAATAAATTCTTCATGGTGTTATGAGGGAAAAAATGACTGATATGACTTAATAATAATAATAATAATAATAATAATAATAATAATAATAATAATAATAATAATAAAAGACTGGAGCATGTAAATAAATCCAGGGATAATAAAATATTATAAATATTATAAAAATACACACTGATGTACCAGAAAAACTGGTACATCAGTTAATACTTGGTCGGTCCCCCACGGGATCTTGGAGGGAACGTTGCACAGTCCTCACGCTGATGTTTGTTCAGGTACCAGCATTGAATTTCGATTACTTGCCAGAATTCTCATCGTCATGTTACACCTTATGGTGGAAACAGCTCTAGAAGCTTCCGTAGATGTCTATTGCTTTATGTACACACTGGTGTACGGACTTTGCATCGCACCAGTTTTTCTGGCACTTCAGTGTATAAACCGGAAAACAACCAGACCTGTTAACCCTGTGCAGTACAGTATAGACAGCCTGAATGTCGATCTCAACTATTCTGTGGTTTGTAAAATAACTAATGTTCATATTGTGTGTGTGTGTATGTGTGTGTGTGTGTGTAGGATCTCGGTCCTCACATTTTTCAGACTTGTCCATCTGCGAACTACTTTGACTGTAAGGCCATGTCCATCGGAGCGCGCTCACAGTCTGCACGCACATACCTGGAGAGACACATGGAGCGCTTCTCAGACTGTAAATCACACACACACACACCATTTCCCTTCCCTAGTGGTGTAACAGTGAGCTGAGTGACTCTGGTATCACTCCTGTCATGTGATACCAGTGTAACCATGACAACTGGCAGTAATTGAATATGTGTGTGTGTGTTACTAATTACCTGCAGGTAAGCTGAATGAGCTGGTGCAGCATGGCCTGTGTGCCCTCAGAGAGACTCTCCCTGCTGAACAGGACCTCAACACCAAGGTCTCACACACACACACACACACACACACACACACACACAATTGTGGCGTATTCCTAATATGACCTGTGCATGGTTGAATGTGTGTAGTTGGAATAGATTAAATTGTGCTGGAGTTAGAAAACAGTGTGTCTCACAGTCTCCGTAACCACACACACAATTGTGTTACATAATTTGTGTGTGTGTGTGTGTGTGTGTGTCAGAACGTGTCCATTGGGATCGTGGGTAAAGATATGGAGTTCATCATCTACGACGATGACGACGTGGCTCCGTTTCTGGAAGGATTAGAGGAGAGGCCTCAGAGGAAGGTGAGGACCTCAGCTCCATTTTTTTGAAGAATACACACACAAACACACACACTGGACATTTTTCACACACACATTTTTATTTATCTGTAATAATGATTATGGGTCAGTCATCATTTTAGAAATGTTATAATAATATTTAATGAGTGCGCTCATTCCTTTACCCTGATTTTTGCACACGTGTGTGTGTGTGTGTGTGTGTGTGTGTGTTCCAGCCTGTCCAGCCAAGTGACGATGCTGCTCCGGCTGCCTCCGATGAGCCGATGGAACACTGAGGAACCGATTCACGATCCATCTTCATGTCACACTGACGTTTGAAGAGCTACAGCATTTATCCTGCATTTAAATCCACAATTCTGTTTGTTTTCTACATGTGTTAAGACCTGATCAATAAAATACGTTTCCAACATTCATCTTTACAACTGTCACGTGTTTAACTTGCACCCTTGTTGCATTGCTGTGACACTTTATTAGGAACCCCGTAGTGATACTGGGTGGGGCCTCTCTTTCCTCTCAAAACAAACCCGGTTCTTCATGGCAAAGATTCCACGAGATGTCAGAAACATTTCGATGAGGTTTTGGTCCATAATTATGTAACGCAATCATGTTTTTAGACAAATTTTGCTTTGTGACATGGTGCATTATCATGCTGAAGGTGGTCATTAGAAGATGGTAAATTGTGGTCATGAAGGGATGCACATGATCAGTAACAATACTCTAAAAGACTGTGGCATTTAGGAGATGATTGATTGGTGTTAATGAGCCAAGAAAATATTCCCCACACTGTCGTACCACCTCCACCAGTCTGGACTGTTGACACAAATCAGGTTAGGTCCATGGATTCATGCCATTGGTGCCAAATTCTGACTCTACCATATGTGTGCCTCAGCAGAAATCCAGATTCATCCGACTAGGCTACATTTTTCCAGTCTTCACCTGTCCAATTTTGGTGAATCTGTGCCCACTGTAGTGTCAGCTTTCTGTTCTTGACTGACACAAGTGTAACCCGGCATGGCCTTCTGCTGTTGTAGTTCATCCACCACGAGGTTTAACAAGTTCTGCATTCTGAGATGCTTTTTCTGTCGCTCATTGGATGTTTTTATCTTTATTGCACCATGCTGAATAAACTTTATAAATCCCAGGAGATAAGCAGTTATACTGTAGAAAATACCCAAGCCAGCCCACTGGCACCAACGATTATGCCACAGTCAAAATCACTGAGATCTTATCGTTTCCCTATTGTGATGGCTGACGTGAACATTACCCGAAGCCTCCTTCCTGTATCTGCATGACTTTATCTATTGCACTGCTGTCACATGATTGGCTGATTAACTGCATGAATGAATAGGTGTACAGGTTTTCCTAATAAAGTGCTCAGTGACACTGTGAGATCTGCACTTGGGAAGTCTGATGTCTCTGGACTGCAACAGCAAACACGTTACAACGGTTAAAATGAGCTCTTCAGTAGCTTTCAAATACCAGAGGCCACGGATAACGGTCATTTTAGCCGACTGTGGAGCTCTAATGTTGTTACGGAGTATTTACTGATGTTTATGATATGATGAACCTGTATTAGGTTTTGTTTACAATGTTTATATTAACACTGTGAAGTCATTTTTGATTTATTTAGTTTTAGACAAATTACTAGACAGACTAAAAAACAGGGAGTCTACATTTTTTTTCATTCATATTTTGTTCAATATTTGTGAAAATCGAATTCATGATCATGAATTCATGACCAGATTGTATAATTACACCCCTGCTGTTGAACTGCATGTCCATACCGCTGTCCAGTTTTTAACTGCACACAGTTAAAACAGTGGAACCGTATTCATTATAATACTACTCTTCAGCTAGGGGGCGGGGCTTAAGCTTCATCTGATAAGCCAATCACAGTAATAGCATGACATCACTACATTTCACCTTACGGCACCTGACTTGCTACTAAACATCTCGCTATGTAACTTCTCATCCTGAAGATGTAAATAATATGCTAATTGTGATATTCCAAGATTCTTATTGGCTGGTCAAATGTAAATTAAGCTCCACCCCTTTTGTCTTTCAGTTCATCATCGTTTGACCATTTCCTGATGGTTGTATCTTCCATATTCAGTGTTGTAATCATCCTTTGTGAGCTGAATTTGGAAACACAACAAGGAGAGATTACCATGCATGAACACACGTGAGCAGAAGTCAGAGACGTGAGTTTAAGATGTGTGGCTAAAGTGAGGCAGCATGCATAAAATATGACGAGTGCGTAAATAATTTTCAGTAGTGTTTGGAGCCATCAGTAAGAGAATTCAGTTCCTCGGGCGGTTCCTCTGCCGTTTCTGCGTCTGATCGCGCGGATTCCTGACAGTGACATGTTCCAGCGCTGGTCCTCAGACTGCTCCTTCATCTGTACACACGTCTCCTGCTCTTCATCCTTTTCTGCATCACTGCAGTCATTCCTCTCACAGCCATCAGCCTGTCTGTCTGCTCGCTCTGTCTCCTCATCATCCGTCTGTCTGTCTGCTCGCTCTGTTGCCTCATCTGTCTGTCTGTCTGCTCGTTCCGTCTCCTCATCTGTCTGTCTGTCTGCTCGCTCTGTCACCTCCTCATCCACCTGTCTGTCTGCTCGCTCTGTCTCCTCAGCTGTCTGTCTGTCTGCTCGCTCTGTCACCTCCTCATCCGTCTGTCTGTCTGCTCGCTCTGTCTCCTCATCCGTCTGTCTGTCTGCATGCTCTGTTGTCTCCTCATCTGTCTGTCTGTCTGCTTGCTCTGTCTCCTCTTCATCTGTCTGTCTGTCTGCTCGCTCTGTCTCCTCCTCATCCGTCTGTCTGTCTGCACGCTCTGTCTCCTCTTCATCTGTCTGTCTGTCTGCTCGCTCTGTCTCCTCCTCATCAGTCTGTCTGTCTGCTTGCTCTGTCTCCTCTTCATCCGTCTGTCTGTCTGCTCGCTCTGTCTCCTCATCCGTCTGTCTGTCTGCACACTCTGTTGTCTCCTCATTTGTCTGTCTGTCTGCACGCTCTGTTGTCTCCTCATTTGTCTGTCTGTCTGCTTGCTCTGTGTCCTTGTCTGTCTGTCTGTCTGCGCACTCTGTCTCCTCCTCATCCGTCTGATGTCGGACGGTGCAGCAGTGAGACCTCCAGTGTTTCAGCATCTCCTCTGGATCATCTGATTAAACACAGCTTCATTAGCTCATCTTGAAGTTTATAGATTATTTACAGAAAAAGATTTTTACATGCACCACGACTGCACACACCACTTCAGCTTATATGGAGTGTTGACGCAGGAAGTGGGATGATATTAGTGTGAATGTGTTAAATGGAATATTACAGTATAATAAATGTGTGTGTGTGTGTGTGTGTGTGTGTGTGTGTGTGTGTGTGTGTGTGTGTAAGAAGTCACCTGTGAGCTTGTGATAACACTCCGGCTCCAGCGTCTCCGCCTCAGAGGGAATCCCGTCCACTAATCGTCCCTCCTGCATCACCCGAGTGATCTCTCTGAGCTGGAGGAGCAGTTTCTCCTGCTGATCTGCACTCACACACTCCTCTCTACACACACACACACACATACACACAGAGTATTAAACCACATCAGAATGGGGATCAGAGATAAATCAGTGTGTATGTGTGTGTGTGAGAGAGAGAGAGAGACAGAGAGATGTCCGGGTTTCGGACCTCGGCATGTTTCCGCTCTGAGCTCGAGCTCTCGATACGATTCTCTCCATCACCTCCTCCGTCTCCTTCAAACGTTCCTGCAGCTGCGTCAGCTCAAAATCCGCTGAGGACAAACATCACAACACATCCTGAGTCTTACACCTGCTGCACCATACACGGGCTCATTCTGTGTCATTTCAACCAAACTGGGAAAACACACTGGTTTCAGAGCTGGTTAATAATATTTTTATATTTACACTCAGCCATGGAACATCCCAAGAGTCAAATAAAAGTTCAAGCAATTTAACAAATATGTATAAATAGTGCTGTGAAAAAGTGTTTGCCCCCTTTAAATATTTCTGAAGAAATTGGGAAGGGGCAAATACTCTTTCACAGCACTCTTCATATATACACCGATCAGGCATAACATTATGACCACCTCCTTTTCTCTACCCTCATTGTCCATGTTCTCAGTTCCACTTCCCATATAGCTGCACTTTGT
>JAOVVH010000059.1:5018593-5029670 GCA_028566435.1 Scorpiodoras heckelii | reverse complement strand
GACACAATACCATCCATGAGTTTAGTTGAAAAACAAAAAATTTTATCTTTATGACACTTAAATCCAATTTGCATAATAATTTGGAACACGGTGTAAAGCAGTGGTTCTCAAACTGGGGTCCGCAGACCCCTGGGGATCCGCAGCGCGTTGCTTGGGGGTCCGTGAAAAAGTTTGCTACAAAATAATAAACTTCTCTTTTGTGTTAAAAATGTTACTATAATAATGGGGCAAGCAGCTTCAGCTGCTTCAGTGGAAAATCAGAAGCGACCAGCGGCACGCCGTAGCAAAAAATAACTAAATATCCCACCACGCTAATTAACGAAGATCTGTAACACCTGAGTGTAACAACATTTAAACACCAATGGCACAGTGATAAGTCTTTGTTAATGCAGTGACTGAGCCGGTATGATATCGGGTATTCCCCAACAGTATATACAAAGGATAAAGATATAGAACAGTAAGAGATAATGGGTGGAAAGAACAAACAGGAGTTTTTATGGGACTTGAACAGGCTGCTGTAGTGGTTTCCGATTTACTTTTAGTATAAAAACACGCTTCCGAGTTCAGTGTGGCGGTAATCCACGCATTCTGATTGGTCCTTTGTTTAGGATTTTCCTAATTAAAACCAAGGAGCGCTGTTCACATGTTTACAAAGCGTGTGTGTGTGTGTGTGTGTGCATGTACATAATCTTTAAGAGCACAGCGTTGTCATGGTAACTCCATAGTCGGTTGAGCAACGCTCTATTGCTTCTCCGTCCCAAGTTCGAATCCGGCTGTGATTGATTCAGTACGTTCAAGTAACACAAACACACACGTTCAAACATTTCCATTTTTCTGCACAGTGGGTCAAAACTGCGTGTGGGTGAATATTAAACACTACATAAAGTGTAAAGTTTACCTGTGCTTTAGGTTTGCTAAATACAATAAAATAACTACTGTGATAATAGCACTGCATGTTTTAGAATAAGAGTCCAAAAGCACCCAACAGGACAAATGGCTATAAGCCTACATGGTTAAATTTGTGGTGTGATTATGAGGGGGTCCTTGGAAAATGTTCTGCTCCATGAGGGGTCCCCGGCCCAATAAAGTTTGAGAACCCTGCTCTAAAGTATCCCTAGTATGTGTGTGTGTGTGTGTGTGTATGTATATGTGCCCTACGATGGATTGGCGCCCTGCCTAGGGTTGATCCTGCCTTGCGCCCTATGTCACCGGCTAGGCACCTGCTCTCCCGTGACCCTGGGGACAGGAATAAGCGGTTAAGATAATGAATGAATTAATGAATTTGACACAGTGTCCATACTTATATTGTCAGGGCCTCGGCATGTTTACACCAAAGTTATGAAATATAACATTATATATAAATATATTGTTATGAACGGTATCAAAAGCTGCACTGAGATCAAGGAGACACAACCCTAATCAGAAGCCAGTATTATTTATTTGCTGTTTTTAACCATCGCACCAGCTCTGTCCACTAACATATCTATGAACTGTGCTGTTGCTCATTATGGCATTTAGCTCTTCGTCCTTCACCAAATGGATTACACGAGTCACTACGGTGGTTGTATGGTTCTCACCGTACAGGCAAAGTTAGCTAGACTCCACTAACATACTGAGTGGGGCCACTGTCCACTGTTGATCTTGGTACATTAGCTGCGATGCTTGATGCCTTCATTCTAGCTCTCACGCCTGACTATCTAAATGACCATCAAACCTAGGAGCTGCTAGTGTGTTGAGAATCTCCTCATGGCCTACATACATAATTAGCTAGAAACAACCCCATGATTGGAGCAATGATTGGAGCTACATGTGTGCCCATGTCTGGGAGACATTTTCCCTGCCTGACAGTAAACAGACTGTTCAGCTGTGATGTTCAACACTGCAGCAGTGTAACACACTCTGAGGAAAGCTTTCCACCCTGTGTACATGTACTCACAGACACCCAGGATTGGCTAGTGTCACTTGTATTGTGTTATTTTGGTGCATCCTTACGCAGCTTTCTGCGGGGTCAAGGGAGTACACTAATCCAGTCTACATTTGTTTTGTGGATTTGGAAAAGGCCTTGACGTTGTTGTTTAGAGAACCAAAGGAATATCTGGATCCCCAAGATACCTGGGGAATATCTGGAGCCCCAAGATACTTGGAGAATATCTGGATCCCAAAGACACCTGGGGAATATATGGATCCCAAAGATACCTGAGGATATCTGTATCCCCAAGATACCTGGGTAATATCTGGATCCCCAAGATACCTGAGGATATCTGTATCCCCAAGATACCTGGGTAATATCTGGATCCCCAAGATACCTGGGGAATATCTGGATCCCCAAGATACCTGGGAAATATCTGGATCTCCAAGATACCTGGGGAATATCTGGATCCCCAAGATACCTGGGGATATCTGGATCCCCAAGATACCTGGGGATATCTGGATCCCAAAGATACCTAGGTAATATCTGGATCCCCAAGATACCTGGGGATATCTGGATCCCCAAGATACCTGGGGAATATCTGGATCCCAAAGATACCTGGGGAATATCTGGATCCCCAAGATACCTGGGGATATCTGGATCCCCAAGATACCTGGGGATATCAGGATCCCCAAAATACCTGGGGATATCTGGATCCCCAAGATACCTAGGTAATATCTGGATCCCCAAGATACCTTGGGATATGTGGATCCCCAAGATACCTGGGGAATATCTGGATCCCCAAGATACCTGGGGAATATCTGGATCCCAAAGATACCTGGGAAATATCTGGATCCCCAAGATACCTGAGGATATCTGTATCCCCAAGATACCTGGGGAATATCTGGATCCGCAAGATACCTGGGGAATATCTGGATCCCAAAGATACCTGGGAAATATCTGGATCCCCAAGATACCTGGGAAATATCTGGATCCCCAAGATACCTGGGGATATCTGGATCCCCAAGATACCTGGGGATATCTGGATCCCCAAAATACCTAGGTAATATCTGGATCCCCAAGATACCTGGGGAATATCTGGATCCCAAAGATACCTGGGGAATATCTGGATCCCCAAGATACCTAGGGATATCTGGATCCCCAAGATACCTGGGGAATATCTGGATCCCCAAGATACCTGGGGAATATCTGGATCCCCAAGATACCTAGGGATATCTGGATCCCCAAGATACCTGGGAAATATCTGGATCCCCAAGATACCTGGGGAATATGTGGATCCCCAAGATACCTAGGGATATCTGGATCCCCCAAATACCTGGGGAATATCTGGATCCCAAAGATACCTGGGGAAAATCTGGATCCCAAAGATAACTGGGGATATCTGGATCCCCAAGATACCTAGGGATATCTGGATCCCCAAGATACCTAGGGATATCTGGATCCCCAAGTTACCTGGGGAATATCTGGATCCCCAAGATACCTGGGGAATATCTGGAAACGTGGTATCTGGGTCGCAACTTCATGACACCCAATCTCTGTATAAGAGCAGTGATAACAGGGGGACAATACATCATGAGAGATGGGTTTTATTGGGCCCAAGTTAGCTCTGTTAATCAAAACAGAATAGAAGAAAAATCTGAAAAAAAAAAACCATTAATCAGCTGAATTAATTCAGCTGCAGGAAATCAGAGTACTCATAAATGATGACAAATATCAACATCAATCAATGTTATGAAACAAAGAAAGAAGCTGCATTGTGCTTTTTTAAGACCAGGAGAATCCCCAGCTCCAGGTGAAGCAGCTGGTAATAGACAGATAATAGATAATAAAATGGCTCCTCCTCTGATTTCCTATAATGAGAAGGGTCAAACATTAAAACGAGCATAGGAGTCATCACAGCGACCGTCACTCCAGAACCAGAACTCAACCATCCATTTAACTTAGTACTACATTATTAATAATACATAAAGATATTTACCAAGGTAATACAAAGTGTACTAGCATTCATATTACATCAAGTTAAAAATCACTAACACGGGTAAAGTGATTAGTACAGCAAAACTCTAATGCATTTTTCCAAAACCAGATTATTATAATACAGAGAAACCTGTTTAAACAGTCATGCCTGGTTGGGTTGAGGAGATGCCCATCTATATTTGCATATAGTTATTTTAATGTGTACAGTCTGATTGTGGCAGTCTCGGCTGCTTGTTAGCTGCATTCATGATCCTCCTGTCTGTTCCCAGCCTTCTGCTTTGTTTAGAAACATGAAATGTGTTCAGAAATATAATTACATGTGTTCAGTTCAAGAAAGTCTGATTTGCAGGAGTTCTGCTTGAGAAATAAACTTCCCAAACCGCAAACACTACAACTAAAAAAGTTTCTGTCCTGTGTGAGTGCGCTGGTGTTTTCTGAGATTACTCAGCTGACTAAAACTCTTCCCGCACTGTAAACAGTGATACGGCTTCTCTCCGGTGTGAATGCGCTGGTGCTTTTCCAGATGACTCTGCTGATTGAAACTCTTCCCGCACTGCAAGCAGTGATACGGTTTCTCTCCGGTGTGAATGCGCTGGTGTCTTTGGAGAGCTGCTTTCTCTGTAAAACTTTTCCCGCACTGTAAGCAGGGATAGGGCTTCTCTCCGGTGTGAATTCGCTGGTGTCTGCGAAGAGCTGCTTTCTCACTAAAACTCTTTCCACACTGTGGGCACTCGTACGGTTTCTCTCCCGTGTGAATGCGCTGGTGAAGCTGTAGACCACCCGGTAGAGTAAAACTCTTCCCGCACTGTGCGCACTTATACGGCCTCTCACCTGTGTGAAAGCGCTGGTGTCTTTGCAGAGCACTCTGATACGTAAAACCCTTCCCGCAAAAAGAACAATGGTAATTGTTTCTCTCGAGTTGTTCCTGAGAGGTGTGCATCGGGAGGCCGACGATCTCTCCCGAGTTCAGGCGTCGCAGATATTCCTCGTAGTGGCATCTCTTGATGTGTTTGTGAAGGTAGATTTCAGATGTATAGGAAAGTGGACATAAAGAGCAAGTGAAGACTTGCAGAAAGGTGTAGTTCATATCTGTAGTGAAAAGAAAAAAAATATATAAAAGGTCAGCAATATAATATACAACAATTTTTGGCTAAGCGGATCAGACATCAGTTTAATTCCAGCTGCTATTAATGCCATTATGGATGGATGGATGGATGGATGGATGGATGGATGGATGGATCACTTTATTAATCCCAGAGGGAAATTTGTGAAGAATCCAGCACTAAACCAGTAACAGGGTGAGAAGAAGTTGAGGTTGGAGGATATCTCCAAGGCTTTTCACTATATTTAAGAATAGCTGCAGGGATTTGCTTGTATTTAACCATAAGCATTACTCAGGTTTGTTGGATGATAAAACTTTGCAGTCTAAGATACAATTCCTATGAAATTATATCCAACTTCATTCACACTAAACTCTTAACACGCAAACTACTTGTTTATGGAACTCACTTTCTGCATGGGAGCACTCTTATGGAATGAAAGGAAAAGGCAATGACATGTACCTTGCCCTAGGGTTACCAGGACCAACCATAAAGCACCCAGAAGTATTTAAACACCCGACCATTACAGCAATATGTGCAGGTTCGAACATCCCATTCCAAATCAATGAGGAACCTTTACTGTTATAATAAGCACTTCTAGGAAAACTCTTCTGGGAAGGTTTTCCACTAGAGTTTGGAGTGAGGCTGTGGGGATTTGTGTTCATTCACCCACAAGAGCATTAGTGAAGTCAGACACTAATGTTAGGATGGTGAGGAGGCTCCAGTTCGAGTTCATCCAAAAGATGTTCTGTGGGGTTGAGGTCAGGGCTCCGTGCAGTTCTTCCAGTCCAAACTTAACAAAACATGTCTTCATGGGGCTCACTTTTTCCAAAGGGTGATTGTCATGCTGGACCAGGCTTAGGCTTCTTCGTTCCAGTGAAGGATTAACTACAGTTGTAATACAGCATACAAACACATTCTAGACATCTTTGTGGAAACAGTTTGGGAAGAACCACGTATGGTGATCGTGATGGTCAGGGGTGCACATACTTTTGGCCACAGTATGTGAACCCGTTACCAGTGCACTTTGGTCCAAAGGTCAGTGATTGTATCATTAGATTAAAGGCCATACATTTTGCATATATGGACAAAGAGAAGGATAGAGCGTTCAACTGATGACCACTTGGTGGTGAGCTGGATTCCTCGCTCCTGTGCAAACCTCACAGTTTGTTTGGGGATGTCTGGCAAAAGCTTCAATAAGTAACAAACTTAAGTCCCACCATTCAAAAGAACCTCTACTGTGTTAAAAGCCTTCATACTGCCAGACCTACTTGAAACTTGAATAGGTGAGATGTTGAAGGCACTGGTCAAACTTGCGGTGATGTGGTCAACACACCTCTTCAAATGTTGCACAGAAATCTGGGGCTTTGCTCTTGGACTGGTAAACTGGGATGATGATCCCAGAGGACATATTGTAATTACAGGAGATTACCATGGCTTTTGAATTTTCCCAGTTGAGGTGACTCCATCCAATAAATGAACCTAGGATTTGGAAGGGAAAATGAAGGTCCTTGAAAGGGAATCCAGTCCCCCTGTGTGATCAGTCTTGGTGTCAAAACCATACAAAGTCCCTCAAGGTTGTGTCATGTCATCTCATGACTTCTGTTTGTGGTTCTCATGGACAGGATGCCAAGAGGCAGTGAAGGTGGGACAGGGGTTCAGGTTCAGTATAAAGTAGCCGGGATAAAAATCAGCACTTCCGAGTCAGAGGCTGTGGTTCTCTTCTGCAAATGGAATAGGAACCTTCCTTCTGGTGAGACCATGCCATTGGTTTAAGTACATTGGGACCTTGGGACAATAGCACCAGATAAATAGACAAATAGACTGGGTAAGCAGCAACTTGCATATTTTATCAGCCTAATCCTTAACTTCAGTGGGGTATGTCACAAGGTTGTACTCAGAGTTGGGATTTAGGAACCGGGAGAAGCTTTCCCACGATCTCTTTTTCTATTTTTCCTTTTCTCTCGTCTCCAATCTCCACTTAGTAAAATATGACCCTGAGCTCTTTTATTAAAATTACTATCCCGGGTACCTTCAGACTGAATTAAATTTCCACTAAGAAACCTAACATGGATCTGGTTTGTCCTCCAGGGTGCCGCAGGGCGAGTGTCTTACAAATGGGTTTTGTTTTTGAATTTAACAATTCAACAATTAAAAAGTTTGGACCTACTGTTTTCGGAGCACTTTTTGTTCCAGAGGTAATCGAACGTGACGTCCTTGGCGTAATCCTCTTCGTACCACATCAACAGCTCCTGTCCCGGTTCGATTGGTTGACTGCAGCGGTACAGAATCCCACCTTGATACTGGAATGCCACCAGATTCTGCTCTCTCTCGTTACGAGCACAATTCACGTACCTGATAAAATTTGGAAGAGACGCTAAGAATGACAGATAAGAAACAGTGCAAGCAGGAAGATAGAAGCTTTCTGACAAAGACAACAGCACAATGTTCTTCAGTAGCGCTTTCCTCACCTCATCCAGTTAGAATTCATCTCTGACGTGGCATCGATGTATTTCTCACACTGCTCGCTCTGGTAAACCTGCAAAAAATTACAATCTTTACATTTATTCCTTGATTGTAAACAGTGCTGAAGCATGTAGGGTGCATGTTTAGCATCACGGTTGGGAACCAAACCTCGGTTGCAAGTCAGAACGAATCCAAAATGCCAACTTCTGATCATCAGCTCCTAAATGCTATAAAACTTTATTAATCAGTTTGTCCATTTGCTTAGATACGAGATAGAATGCATGGCTAATATTACAACAGTGTGCAAGATGAAGTGCTAACTACATTTAAATGTTTTATTTTATTTACTTTGCTGAACACTTAATAGAAGAAATTAAAGAAAATCTTCCATAAGTACTGGAATTGATCACCAAAATCATAAGTGAATGTTGGAATAAGGGCCACAACCCATGACTTTATACACAGCAAGACGCATGGTCATTGTCAAATCAGCCAGACTTCCTGTGTTAATACTAGACAAATCACATCTAAAAGTAGCTAACTCACCACCCAGGAGTAAGCGCTGTTCATGGCTTCCTCTCGATCTACCATGTCTCCTTGGTAGGGCCCGAAGTGAGCACCAACTGGAATGGTGTCACTGTTGTTAAACACTCCCAAGCCTGCGTCGGGAATACTGGACTTCCGAATCTCTAGACCTGGAGGAAGGGTTTGTCTGGCTCGGTCAGCGACCCCCAGCGGAACTGCGATATCAGGGATGAAGAGAGCTGGACCGTGAACATCGCATTTGTTGACGAAGTAAGATTTGCATTCCTCACAGTCTGGAATGAGAGAAATCATTTCCAGGCTTCAAATCTTCAAAATTGTAATCTTACACGTTTTATGCATAACCATAAGAGTGAGAAACATACACTTTGTTTTCCAGTCACAATTTAATCCTAGTTTAACTAAATAGTTAGCTAGTATTTTAGATCTCAGACTGGACTGCTAACATGCCCTGTTGTCTTACAGAGGTAGTCGTCATGTTCAGGTTCTTCTTCTTTTAAAATGATCTGTAATCCTAAATTCTGCTGGTCCTCGGGGGTGAGGTCTTCCAGAGAGCTCGATGTTCCTCCATCTAAAGATTAATAATTCAAATGTAATTACTGACGTCACACGTGAATATCTGCCGTGTTTAAGGGTGAAATTTCATCATAGATGGGAAGAGAAGGTGTGCGATTTCCTTACAGATGAAATCGTCATCTTCATCAGTTTCTTCTTCTTTCAGGGGTCTCTTCCAGATTTCTCCATTCGGTTGGTCCACGGAGGTGACGTGTCCCACTGGGCTCGATGTTCTTCCATCAGAAGTGCTGCACACCTCCGTCTGCATATCCTCACAAAGCTGATCACTAAGTGTTTTGAAGCCTATCGGGGGAACAAACAAAAATGTTTTGAGTCTTTGGTGTGTCAAAAGCCTGTATTTTAGAAAACTTCGTTTACTTTATCGCATTTATACAACTGAGCAGTTAAAGGTTAAGGGCCTTTCTCAGGGGCCCAACAGTGGCAGCTTGGTGGTTCTGGGATTTGAATTCATGTCCTTCTGATCAGTAGTCCAATATCTTAACTGCTAAGTTACCCCTGCCCAGGTGGTTTAACAGACATGCTTTTTTTCTGACCTATAATTAACTCCTGCAATAAAGCTTCTTTTGGAAAAGTCTTCACCAAACCCTTGGAAGCATCCACGCTAAAAGAAAATCAAATTCCTGAGTCTCTTACACTGTAAAAACAAATGATCTAACAGTTTCTGACTGGCCACAAAACCTACACTGTCCTGTTACAGCTGGATTTAGGTGCCCCACACATCTGTCTGTGGCTGTTGCCCTGTGAATAATCCTCCACTGCAGATCAGCTGTTCGATTCTCTGTGGGAGGTCTATACAGAAACCTCCACCTGTAGCTCAGGAGGAGGTTTGTCCCAAACAGTTCCAGCCACTTGGACCATCAGACGCTTTTCAAGGAAGTGCTACCTGTGTTACCTTTACACAGGTATAGTACGGTGCTTTTTGGAGGATTTCCTGAAGGTTAACAAGTTGTGGAAAATGGTTCTGCACAATTTCTGGGGTCCTGCATTCTTCTTTATGGAAAACCTTTATGGCTGGGATTTAGGTCTACTCTTACCCTCTCTGGAGACATCCACTCTGTACCAATTCTCTATATGTTCCAGGTAGAACCATTCAGATCCTGAGAACTGAAAATCTGTTGTCTCCTTGAAGACTTCAGCAGACTTTCACCCATTGATGTCCATGTAGTGGCCAGGTTTTGTGCAAGCTTTAGATTGTAAACATGCTTGTACGCTTGTAGAAGAGAGCGTTCTTGTTTGGTTTAGTGGGTTGTGGAGTAGTGGTTCTTCTGTTACCAATGCTCCAGGGTTTTCTACAGATCTTTGAACTTTTACAACTGTTTTCTATGTCTTTAGCATTGATCTATAAAAGGGGCTTAGGCTGGGTAAGTCAACTTGTTCCAGGCTAATTAAAAACAGGTGGTGATCATACTGTAGGTCCCCTACTCTTCTTTTTAAAATAGTTTTAGCTACTTCAGTCCATGGTATAGGGCTTCTTTTTGCTTATTGCAACCTGAAGGTTTTTGATGTCTATAAAACCTTGTCTCTCTTCCTCAATCGGCTTGAGTCCAGCGTTGTCCACTCCAGAAGAATTGTACTGCTTTCTTTAGTATATTCTTTGTCAGTCCCTCTGGTGGCTCCAGTACCATTAGTTTGTTCCACAATGTGGACACAGCCAGGATGTTCATCATCAGCACCCTCCCCCTGTATGACAGCTGTGGTAATAGCCAGGTCCATTTAGACAATCGGGCCGACACCTTCTCCAGCACACCCTCCCAATTTTGTTTGCTCAAACACACAGCTTCCTAAATATACCCCCAACAGCTTTAGGCCTTCTCTTCCCCACACTCGACCCCCTGAAAATTTAGGAATCCGAAGGCCCTGCCACTGACCAATCAGATATCCCTCACTCTTGTTCCAGGTGACCCTAGCCGAGGATGCTTCCTCAGACTGTTCTTTAGGGTAATAATGTATTGGGTGTCTGTTATTAAGACTGTGACATCGTCTGCAGAAGCAGGTAATGGGACACGTTCCCCAGGTGGGTTGTAATTTACTACAGGTATTCATTTACAGCTTTTCCTGAGTTTACACAATAAAGGCTCAATTACAGTGCTGTCCCCTATCAGGCCAGCCCTGTCTGATACCCTGTCTGATACCTGCACGCTTTTGTTCTGTTAATAGAGAGATTTATTTTTATCCAAAAAACAAACATGGATCAGCTGTTCATGATAAGAAGATGTAGAAGACTACTGACTGCGAATGGTATGTAAGATGCTTTTATTTGCAGACATATAGCCTAAATGAGTGCAAAGGAAACTCTGAGTCAGCAAACAAGTTTCTTAATTTGTCATATTACACACTATATTACCAAAAGTATTCACTCGCCCATACAAATCATTGAATTCAGGTGTTCCAATCACTTCCATGGCCAGAGGTGTATAAAATCAAGCACCTCAGCATGCAGACTGCTTCTACAAACATTTATGAAAGAATGGGTCTCTCTCAGGAG
>JAOVVH010000059.1:4990482-5000687 GCA_028566435.1 Scorpiodoras heckelii | reverse complement strand
AGAGAGAGAGAGAGAGAGAGAGAGAGACAGAGAGAGAGAGAGAGAGAGACAGAGACAGACAGAGAGACAGACAGAGACAGAGAGACAGACAGAGAGACAGAAACAGAGAGAGAGAGAGAGAGAGAGAGAGAGACAGACAGAGAGAGACAGACAGAGAGAGACAGACAGATAGACGGACAGACAGAGAGACACAGACAGATAGACAGACAGACAGAGAGAGAGAGAGACCTGAAGGATGTGTTGGGCATTGTGCACTCGGCCGGTGAACACACTGAGCTGCGCTCGGTACAGCAGCGTCTCCAGCACGTGAAATGATGAGAGCTCCTCCACAGCGCCCTCTGCAGCATCCAACAGGAACTGCAACATCCGTTTACACACTCCATCTTTGCCATCGAAAGAGCTCTCGATGCTCAGGTACTGTAGAAGCGCATACACATACACACACACGGAATATAGAAATGAGTACCTGACAGTATTAATCATTCAGGAAAAATGTCTGAGTGTAAATTTTGCCCACTGAAAGCGTACACCTGTGTGTGTTCGTGCACTTAAAGTCTACAATTCACGCTCTTTATGACGTTAGCCAGCTGGGCTTAAATGAAGTGCATTAGCTAGCTATGTTATTTATGACGCATGGAGCAGGGTTGCAGTGGAGCAGAGCTGGATTTGTTTCAAGTAAAATAGGTTTTTGTGTCTTTTTCATTACTCCAGAATCCCTCGTTGTCAAGGCTGCTGCTTGTGAACACTACATGCTCACGCGTGACCATTCTACAGCGTAGAGTTTCCCCTGAGAGACAGGACAGCACAGTGAACGCAATGGTTCATAAATACCATTTGAAATATGCACTGAAGTACCAGAAAAACTGGTACACCAGTTAATCCTTGGTAGGTCCCCTACAGGATCTTGGAGGGAACGTAGCACAGTGCTCACGCTGATGTTTGTCGAGGCCCCTGCATTGAATTCTGATGTTATCTGAGGCAGTGGTACACGTTTATCACGTGAAACGATTCTCGCCAGCCGACACCGGTCACGTTCACGTTCACGTTCACACAGAGACTTTTTTACGGTCACACTGCTGTCTTAAGTTTGAGGTTTTGCCGGAATTCTTTTAGTCACATTTACATGCTTGAAATGCTCATATGTGAAAATCCAAACTTCAAAATATTAGTTAATCATCTAAAACTGTGTGTGTGTGTATGTGTGTGTGTGCGAGACTCACAGTCCACCAGACAGTGTAGTGCGCTGCGTGCTCCACGGCCATGTCGCACATCTCCCTGACGTCGTCTGTGCTGCCTCGGCGTGAGAACAGCGTGAGGTAGTGACACCACAGCTCCTCGTCCTCACGGTTATCCTCCAGAGCACGCGAGAGTGTGTTCAGCGCAGCGTCCATACACTCCGACGCGGCCCTGCGGAGAAAACACACACCCAGCGAGTTAGTCACATGACCTGTCTAGACACCATCAAATATGTGTGTGTGTGTGTGTGTGTCGTACGTGTCTTTCTGGTTGAGGTATCTGTAGGCCAGTTTGATCCACAGCTGTCTGTCTCTCGGACTGTCTAACACACTGTATTCCAGATTCGAGATGTCGTCCGTCTCGCTGTCGAAGTATCGCTTATCGTCCTGAGTGACGCACACGTCTGATATGGAGCGGCTCTCCGACACACACCCTTCTGCTCACACGCACGCACACACACACACACACACACACACACAAAGACTTAAGCGTTAGCTGTTGAAGCTCAGCGAATCAGCTGCTGCTGTTGTGGTCATGTGATCATAAAGTCATGTCAGTGTGGATGATTTACGTCAGATTCACCGTGTGTGTGTGTGTGTGTGTGTGTCAGTCACTGACCCTCCTCAGCAGCAGGTATGGTGATGTTCTCCTCCTCACTCTCAGCCACAGTGTTAGGGTCAGGTGAGGTTCTGTGTGGTTCCGGTCTCCATTTCCTCCTCTGTTTGTGAGTGGTAAATGGCGGCACTGCACCCCACACACACACACACACACACACACACACACACATATATATACAAAACCATAGTCATAGAGACATGCTGATGATGTCATCACTGCGAGTGTGTGTGTGTGTGTGTCTTACCGTGCCGTAAGCTCTCGTTGACTTTACTGACAAGCAGCACCGCTTTCTGGTCCGAACCCATCCGGTCCTTGTTCCCACCGAACAGCTTCTTTATGTACTTCTCTGTCACACACACACACACACATCAGTACTCTAGTAAAACACACACACACACACACACACACACACACAGCAGAGACTCCATTCAGGAACATAAACAGGACACAGGAAGTATAAAAAGCTGCACCTGTAGATCGAATGATGTCATTGGTGGAGCTCTCATCTGAGCAGCCAATCAGAGGAAGGTTGTAAGACACGATGTCCTGGAACAGCTGGTTTCCATTCAGAGTGCAATTCCTCATGTGCTGCCTACGACACACACACACACACACACACACACACACACACACACACGGCAATCTGAGAGTTTAGACACTGGTGTTGAGAGTGAGACGGTGCTCAGGTGCTCAGGTGTTCCCGTCTCTCACCACTGGCAGTCGTCATCGTTGCAGGTTCCCGTCAGGTCGAAGCGGCAGAAGCACTTGCGCGGCTCGATGGCGTGGCTGTAGGTGATGGAGCTCAGAGACAGCTTCTCTTTAGTGCGGAAATATGGACTGAACCTACACATACACACACACACACACACACACACACACTTCTTCAGGTCACAGTAAAACCGGATTCTCAGCTATACCAACTCTATGTGCACACCAACAGCAGTGTTATGTCACTCACAGTTTGTTTCTCATGGCCATGTACCAAAACTGCTAGTGTCATCACCTGTGGGCGTGGCCTGTCCAGCATCTATTAAGCTCCAATGACTCTGAAGTGCCAGATAAACTGGTACAATATGCAAATATATAGCAACACCACATATGTACGTGCCCGCCTGTGCGCATATATATATATATATACATATGCATACACACGCACAGGCGGGTGCAACCGATGATGTACATATGTACCGGGGTTGTTATATACATATAAAGCGACAGACATCTATGGAAGCTTCTAGAGCCGTTTCCGCTGTGAGAACTTCAAGTTATCACAATTTTGCAGTTTAATAGTCGGAGCTTGTGAGATGGGTCACAGCATTTTGGAGGTAGATGCGATGTTTGGATTTTCTCGTATGAGCATTTCAAGGCTGAACCACAAGTGAGTACAAGAATTCTGGCAAAACCTCGAACTCACAACAGCAACGTGGACGTAAAGAGACTTGGGGTGAACGTGAGCAGCGTCGGCTAGCAAGAATCGTTTCACGTTACGTGATAGACGTGTAACGCTGCCTCACGTAACAACAGAATGCAATGCTGGGGCCTCAAAAAACATCTGCGTGAGGACTGTGCAACATTCCCTCCAAGATCCCGTAGCTGGGAGACTTAAAGATTAACTGCTATACCAGTTTCTCTGGTACTTCAGCGTATCGCTAATACAAAGTAAATAAAGAACTAGCCCAATCTTTGTGATTTACGTGTTACATTCTCGGCTTCGTTCTCTAACTGCACTAGCTACGTACACTCGCCAGAAACACAGACCATCTCCGCTACTTCGTTCCAAGCTTTATTTTTCTCTCGTCTTGTAGACGTATGTAGAAAACATTTTCTATTGTTTTTCTAAAAACACAGAGTCCAATCACCTGTATGATCTGAAGATTAAGAGCGGACTGCGGTACGGACCGAACGGAACCGGCTTCAGCTCGCTCCGAACCTGCTGAGGCGCCATGGGGTCAACGTCCACCTGCATGACCTGCACACAAACACAGATAGAAAGAGAGACAATGGGAAAAAATTACTCATGGAAGTGTGTGAGAGCGTGTGTGTGGCTTCATAACCCCAGTAAGAGTAACCAACCAGTCTCACCCTCTCACTGGGCCGGACGTCCAGCAGAGCGCCCCCTTGTGCACGAAGTTCCTGTCTCAGGAGCTCCGGCAGCATCTCGCACCGCTGATAGCGCAGCCGCAGGTCCTCGACGTTCAATCCGAACAGCAGCAGCTCTGCCGGGGGTGTGGCCTGTTTGGCAGACACGGTGGGTGCGGACTGCGTCGTGGGGGTGACCGGAGTCTCAGAGTGGCTCAGATTGGGTTTAGTGAACGACCCGGATTCGCGGAAGGAGCGGCGGCGGGCGGAAGGGGTGCTGGCGCCGGCGTTGGCAGGCTGTGGCTCCGCCCCCTCTGGGTCAGGGTCGTCGCCGGGGTCGTCGCTCGCGAGTGTGAGCTTGTCCTGCGTGAGGTCGTGAAGCGAGGGCTGTGTGACGCCGCAGGGGATGACGGGAGCGTTGGCCTGACGCAAAGCCTGCGCTTCCTTCAGCTTCTGGATCTTGAGGGCGTACTCGCTCTCCAGCTGCTGCAGACGCTTCTTCTGTGCCATGAGATCGGCGTAGTGCAAGTCGGGGAGGTCCACACGGCGCCGCTTCCCTGTCTACACACACACACACACACATACATACACACACAATGCATTTACACTGAACACATATTACATGAAGGCAGAATGTGAGTGTGTGTGTGTGTGTGTGTACTCACTGAGAGCTGTGTGTTGTTACATTTGTAGTTTCCTGTCATCGTTCCTGTCCAAGACAGCAGCTCTCTCTCCATCCGTAGGGCTTGGTGCTGTTTCACTACCACACGGTGCTGCACACGCTGGACCTACACACACACACACACACACACACACACACTCAATATCAGAGAATGCTGCTGACTCCCTCCTGAGAAACAGTGAATACAAAGTATATAAAGGCTGAACGTATGTACAGATTCAACAGTGTGTGTGTGTGTGTGTGTGTGTGTGTGTGTGTGTGTGTGTGTGTGTACCTGTTCCTGCAGTTTCCGCAGCAGCACTCGGTTTGCGCTGGCGACTTTCTCTGCAGCGAGCAGCTGCTCTTTCAGTCGCACCACTTTAGCCTCAGCCAGTTTCAGAGACTCTTTCTTCCTGAGCTCCTGCTGATGGAGCTGCTGGAGCAGAACCTCGTCCTTAAGCAGCTGCGCACTAATGCACACACACACACACACGCGCACACACACACGCGCACACACACACGCGCAAGAAAACTTCCTCAGCACCTCAGTCACCATAACATTTCTGCATTTTAATATAAAAATGAAAACACTGACTGGTGTTTGGCGAGTTTCTCCTCCATGTCGCCGAGTTCGACCGGTTTTCCAAACACATCGACGTCCGGGTCGAATCCGACCGGAGACGAAGTGGCAGAATCGGATTTCCTGATGCGCTGATTCTCCCGACTGTGTGCAATAAAAATGCAATCGATTAAAATTTAATCAAAGAGCCAATCATTCTTGTTGATTTGTGTTCCTATGCTCCGCCCCCAGGGGCGTGTCTTGCTCTGAGGTACCAGCTTGATAGAAGTAAACACTGTAATACTTCATCATATCCGTATCATGGACACATCATTGGGACTTCCTTTTCAATACGTGTAGGTGTGAGGTCACCTGGTTAACTCCACCCTCTGGAGGCGGTACTCCATGGCATTCCCCTCGTGTAACGTGTCCAGTGTCCTTATCGGGTTGTTCTCCTTCTCAGCCACAGGAACAGGCCTCGGTCTCGCCGCCTGGATCAACCCACGGGGATAAAAGCTGTCAGAACGGCAAGCTAATAAAGAAGAGCAGTAACAACGTGTTCTTCTACTCACCTCTACGCTTCTCCGCGCCTCTTTAATCATGGACTCCAGACCGCCGAACACACACTGCGCCGAGCTGGAAGCCTCGATCTCGGAGTCGCTGTCGTCAGACGCGTTCAGACGGACAACCACGGCTTTGTGTCGAGGCAGCTGTAAAAAAACCAAAAATAAAACAAGCATCTATCCGTAAGCAGCGATCACAGGGGGCCCAAGCACCAGGAGCGAGTTCTGACTGCTGTACCGGGGTTATTTTAATCAGCTCATGAATATGCATAAATATGCAAATCGCTCATTGTGCTAAACTACACTACACACAGAGATCCGAGATATAAATGCACACACTGACGTATAAACGGGCTTGTACAGTAAAGAGAGTTGCTACAGTAACACACCACCAACGGCGCCCTGGATCCTGCAGCTCCTCGGCTGAACTTGCTGGAAGTGCGAGAGTGGGCGGAGCTTGTGCTGAAACCAAGAGAGACAGAAGACGTAGCTGGGGCTCGGATGGTAGGCAGAGCTACGGGTCTGATGGGAGAGGGAGGGCCACTGTTACTGGACGTGTCCTGAAAGATAAAAGGACCAATCAGGGATCAGGGCACACTTTATGTGTTTGTGTGTGTGTGTGTGTGTGTGTGTGTGTATGTGTTACCTCCGCTCTCACGGCGCGTTTGTTCGCTAGCGATTTAAGAAGCTCCTCCCTCAGCATCATCTCCTCCTCTTCTTCCTCGTCAGCAAACGGAGGTTTGGGCGGACGCTCCGATTCTTCCGGAGGGGGCATTGGGGGTGGAGGAGGGGGCGGGGCCAGTGAACCCACACCCACCAGATCCACACAATACTGAGACATGTCCTGATGAACGCGGAGAAACGGCTCAGTGACGACAAAACGCAATTTCCTCAATTGTACTTTTGAGGGGGGTGGGGCTTACCTGTCGGAGAGAGGCGGAGCCAAACACAGACGCAGGAAGAGCGAACAGACCCGCGACGGCACCGAACGGCTCGTGTGCCGGAGAAGCAGCTGCAAAAGAGAAAGCAGCGCTGTTATTTAACACACTCACACACACATGTAATTATCACACACTGTTAATTATTCACCTGGAGAATTTGTCTCACTGTCTGTATCCATGGCAACCTCATCATAATTGTCATACTGGTACAGGTTACCTGAAGAGTCGAGTCCCTGTTTAAACATCAGCTTCCTGTGTTCGGGATCTGAGGACTGACACACACACACACACACAGTAAAGCCAACACTTGGAACCTCATGTCCTAAATTACCATCCAATCAAGAATGCTGTGTGTGTGTGTGTGTGTGTGTGTGTGTGTGTGTGTGTGCATCACACCTTGGTGTGCGTGTGGTGCTTTCCTCCCACTAGCTTCATGAAGCGGTTGTACTGCTCCTCCTGATTGGACAGGTCTCTGATCTTGCGGATCTCCTCCTCTCTCTTCTTCTTCTCCTCCTCTTCCTCGCTCTTCTGCTTCTGCGCCTCCTGCTGCAGCTTCCATGTCCGCAGCTGCTGCTTCCTCCACGCCTGCTTCGACACTAAACACCGCACAGAGACAGGAAATACAGAAGAAGTTTACTGTTGCCGTCTGTGATGAATATTAATATCAGTCATGCATATTAATGAAGCTGTACAAAGTGTACCGTTTAATGCAGTTTAAGTGGTCACATGGTGTTTGTGTGTTTATCTCACAAATACTCATAACTTATATAATAATAATAATAATATGTACACAACAGCAGTGCTAGTTTTGTTCTCTAGATGGCATTTAGCTCGAGTTAGCCAGTTTATGGATGTTGGAGGTGGGCGGAGCCACACAGCAGCACTCGGACTTTGTACAGCGAAGTTATATTTCCTCTGAGAAAACTGAAGTGACGCGAAGAGCTCCGAGGTTTTCAGTCACGAGGTTAACACACACACAGCGGCGCAATCATCTTGCAAGAGCATTCTTCTACTTAATCTTCCATTCAGCAGATAAGTGTGTGTTAAAGAGGGTTATGAATATTAATGAGATGACCGTACCTGGGCTCGGAGCGTGTTTAGCAGGATGTCCTTTAGGCAGTGCTTTGCTCCGGTCAGTGCCCGGTCTACCCAGGGGTTTGCCCTTGTCCTGAACTTTGACCCCTGACCCTGGGCGACCCCTCCCGGCAGCGGCTGACCTGGTGGTGACCCGGTAGTGGTCGGGCGTGGTTTTGGCACGATTCAGTTTCTCTTTGCTCTCCTTCATCACCTGCTGCTCCTTCTGCTGCCACCTCCGGCTGGCTGACTGCAGAGCGAGGAGACGCAACTGCAGCTCCGAGAGCTCGTCGTCTTCATCCTATGTCACACACACACCGCATTAACACAGGTCTACAATCATCTGTCCATGAAGTCGTGTGTGTATGTGTGTGTGTGTGTGTGTGTGTGTATATATATACCTTGCCACGGGTTTTGCTCTTCTCTTTGCTTAATGAGATGCTTAGATCTGACGACACTTCCGCTTCATCCTCGTCTTCAGCTTCTACACACACACACACACACACACGCACATTAGGGATAAAACTACATGTTATTGACGTTGTATTTTTGTCCGTCCTCACACCGTACCGTTGGGAGTCGTCGGCTCGACAGGACTTTTCTCCGCCTCCTTTTTCACCTCGTCGTTTTTCTCCCCATTATGCCCCACCTCGTTCTGCTCCACCCCCTGGGTGGTGGTCTTAGTGTTCAGTGCATCTCTCTCTGCAGGCGTGAGCAGCTTCTGCCTGAGCGGTCGGAGGTTAAACGCCTGGAACGCCTTCCTGTCCTCCTGCTCCTCCCTCTTCTCCAGCCGGTTGGTTTCCGGTTCCTGCGGCACTGGCGGTGATGGTGCCTGTGCCAGCGGTGGCGTCTCGGCGGTCGGGGTGTCCTTCTGCTCCCTGTTCGGCGGGTCCTCAGCGGGCTTCAGCGCTCTCCTCTCCTCATTACGGATGCACTCGAGCTCCAGCTGGATCTGTTTGTACTTCATGAGAAGATCCTCGAAGCTCTCGTCCATGCCGTTCTCCGGTTTCGAGGCGACGTATGCAGGTTTCCGGCCCACAGCCCGTCCTCCAGGCTTCTCTGATAGACTGAGTTAAAGCATCTTCACATCACACAGCGTTACACACACACACACACCTTTTACACAGATCAAACACAGGATCCATCAGAAATCATACAATGCATCAGTGGTTAAGGTTCTACACTAATCTGACCAGAAGGTTGTGAGGTCGAATCCTCTGACTGACAAACAGGTTTATTGGTTATAATAATGTATTAGATTATAGATTAAGGATACGTTTCCAGTTGGGTGAATCTTTCCGGTGTATGTTTCTGCCCCTGCCGGCCCCCCGGGCTCTATCCTGCCGGCCCTCCGCAGCCCTCCCCCGGTACCGGAGCCGGCCCAGTGCCCCGTGACTGCGCTCCCAGAAGCTGGTCCGTGGACTGGGAGGCTCTAACCGGTCCGGGCCGGTGGGACACGCCGGAAACGGAGCGTGCAGCATGGGCCCGGGTCTAAAAGGCTGCGGCGGAGGCCGGAAGTCCTTCCCCGGCCCCATGCCTGCGGGTTTGGATCGCGGTGTGGAGGTTTTCGGTTTCCGTGATCCGGCTCCAGGCCTCACGCCCCGCGGCTTCTGCTGCTTCTCCTCCGCCTCGTCGTCGCAGATTTCCCCGTCCTCCAGCTCGCCGTCGTCCGGCGCAGAGCCGCCGTTCAGCCTCGGATCCATTCCCTCGGTGAACTACAACACCTTTAATTCACAGTCATGTTTCTGTGTGAATGTGGTTTTAATCCGCGCCTCGGTTCGGTTCGGTTCGGTTCGCTGTGTTCACACCGTAAAGCAGCTCGTTCACTCGCGACGAGTCACCGGAAAAAAAAAATCCCGAGACAAATGCCTCCAAGTCTCGCGAGATCACCGCATTCCTGTAGTGTGAAAGGCATAAGGACGTCAGTTATCGCGATATTTCCGTGTCACGAATTCCGGAAATGATGTCACTCTCGGACAGGATGTGACTATCGCGATATTTACGCCTTTACGTTCTCTTCATTACGTACACACCGATGGGGAAGTTTATTTTCGTTTTAATGTTTTAACTTAAGATGTACACAAATTTAACTACAATAACACGAAGTAATAATATATTCTACTAATCACTGACTCAAAATCATAGAATAAAAATGCTTTAATAGTTGAAATAAAAAGACAAAACATACTTGAACAAACTTTGGGTTCCAACATTATTATAGCAGTGGATCCAGAGTCTGTCTGTGAAACACTGGGGGTGAGACAGGAAAACATACACGTACACAATCTCACACACACACAAATACAAACACACACATACACACAAACACACACACACACAATCTCACACACACACAAATACAAACACACACACACAATCTCACACACACAAATACAAACACACACACAAATACAAACACACACATACACACAAACACACACACACACAATCTCACACACACACAAATACAAACA
>JAOVVH010000059.1:4398163-4408482 GCA_028566435.1 Scorpiodoras heckelii | reverse complement strand
AGAGAGAGAGAGAGAGAGAGAGAGAGAGAGAGAGAGAGAGAGAGAGAGAGAGAGAGAGACAGACAGACAGACAGACATGCTGCTGTGACACAAATGAGAACAGGAACTAAGAAAGATGGCAAATTATGAATCTGTCTAAAAGAAATTCCGCCACCTACATTTTTTGTCTTCTAGTTCTGTGCAGAACCTCATAAATATGCTTTTGTATTTTTCCATGGGTTTTAAAGTAGAACACTAAATATGCATAAAATATGAAAAGAAGCATTTTTGTTTCAATCTAGCTTTGATGAAAGAAAATTCAAAGAAAAACCAAAAATAAAATCATAAACACTTTCAGTGTGTGACACGTAGCTAATTAAGGCAGGATTCAGATGCAGAAGAGCATCGCGTCACGTCCTGACAGACTTTTTGCATATAACACTACGTCTAGTGTAAATGTACATCTTTGAGATAATACTGTATGAGGATGTGTACATTAGTTTAGCTATAAAATTTCTCTTTAGCGCTTAGCTACGGTTAGCTTGCCCAGAATTATTACAGTTATTAATTATATTACTGCATCTTCAAACTCATCTGACTCCAAGCTGAAAGATTAAAACTATTTGATTAAGGTAATAAGCTTGCAATAAAAGTTACCAGTGACTGAGAATTAACTTCATGCAGTCAGGAAAAAAAATAGCAAGATCATAATTATATAAGAATAAAAATTAGTGTTACAGCAGTTTAGCTTCATTTTCTCTCTCCCGTGTCGTAGATTAAATGAAATCATAACAGCCGAGTGAGGGAACGGGTCCAGCGTCGGGATATGAGCCGCCTCGGATTTCCAGATCCGGGATCCAAATTGACCGAAATGAAGCATATCAAGATTAATTAGTGGCTTTCAGGAGAACGAGCCTGTTATGACATTACAGAGGGGTTTAAATGGAAAGTTTTAATTCGACGCATGGAGAAAGCGGAGTACACGCCAAACAGGAAGCTGGTTAGCATATGGAGGTGTTTTTATAAAGCGGTGCGGATGTAGCTGACAAGACGCTAACTAACTGTTGTGTCTGCGTATTGTATACTGTGTGTGTGTGTGTGTGTGTGTGTGTGTGTGTGCGTGATATCACATGGCTCTGCATAGCCACACAGGTGGCTAATTGCTGACAAGAGGCTCTAGTATTCAGGAGCGGATGCCAGCCAGGCCATTAGAGGCAGAGAGGACAGGTGCTAACGCCTCCCGAGCTCTCAGCTTGGATCCGAACTCTGTGTCCCACTGCATTAGCAGGACTTTTCTTGGAACGTTAGCACAGTGCGAGAGCCCACGCCAGCAGGAGGCTCGGCTCGGCTAACACACAGACAAACTGCAGGCTAGTGTGTTTACTTTGCTCTCGTCGGCGGCCCTCCCTCAGGTTCTGGGTGCGAACTGAAATAAATTGTTTTTACTTCCCCCTCCCCAAGTGGGCAGGAACCAGTGCTAACAAGCACCAGGGAACTCGGGCAAGTACAGATGAGGCAAAAACAAGAAGTGATTCTTCAAGAGAGGTTCATGCTAAGCCTTAGCTTTTAGGTTTTGGGTTAGTTCAGGGTGTTTTGGCCAGAAATTCCATTGCTGTGATCTTTCATGGGATGGTAAAGCAGGAAATGTTTTTTAAATGATTTTTAGACAAGTCACAGACATCACTGGGTCAACAAGTTAAAATTAATGGTCTAATCACAAACAAGAGGCATCACAGCTACTGTTTTTCCTTCCACTTACGTATCTCAGCAATGCTAGTTTAGCTAGGCTAGTAAGCTACAGACACACACAAAAGCATTAACTAACTACTTGGATTAGCTTAGATTAGTTACCATTACCTCATTACCCAAAAACCAGATGTTCAGCCAGGATTTTTTTTTTCAATTAAACAATACAATTTACAAAAGTGGAGGATTTATACTGTGGACTTGAGTCACAATTTCATCCTTGATCCAAAAGCCTTTGTGTTTTCTTGATCCTTTAATTGATTCCATTTTAAGAATCCATTTGAACTCTTTTTTAGGTTTTGTGCACATACAGTTGTGTCTCTGGATCAGTTATTTATACGCTGCTTATTTCAGTAAACATGGGATTATACACTCTGTTTCAGAATCTCTATCACTTATTATGTAACTAGCGAACTCATTGGAATGATCCCGCCCCCTCCTTTGCATATCTCCACATACTGCGTGAGTAGCTCAACCCACAGCTTTATAATCACATTTACGAAAGGGCACAATTTGACTGAACAGACCGACACACACATCACTACATCCGCTCCCAGCCTCAGAGGACAGAGCAGCTTAGGGGATAAACTTTATTTTTATCAATGTAGAAAACAAACCAATCAGTAAAAACTTGTACATGTGCTTAAAACTTTGTGCCTGAATGCTTTTACAGCCTGTGGCAGTTCAACATGTGACGTCATGGGAATAAAAAACATGAGTTTTTACAATTAATCACAACATTCATGTACTTTGAATATAAGTAATTCAGTTCATGTAAACCTGAAGACACTCCTCCAGCGTCTAGCAGTGATTACAGCCTAAGATTCTAGATTCAGAGTAACTGGAGATGAAGCTGTTTTTGTTCTCCACATAGATCATAAACCCTTGAATATAAAAATGCCTCGTTAAAATCAGATGAGAAATAAAATACTTTTTTATCCAGAAAAAAAGATAAATTTTCACACATCCAAAATGGCGGCCTGACGTGTGGACTCACAGACGTCACTCCCTTCAGCTACTACGTCATTTGTGTACTATGCCTATAGCCACACCTTGTGGAAGAGGGGGCGGGGTCAGCAGAGCCTCATTATCATTTAAAGTCACAGGCAATGAAACGGAGCGTTTGGAAAGAGTGTTTTAGGATATTTCTTTAAAGATGGTAAGTTATGAATTTCCATGTCACAGGGTAAATGATGCAAGATTGAGGAATCAAGGAAACATAAATGAGAGTTTAGGAAGCATGTAGAAAGTAAGTGAGGAAGTAATGAGCATCAGATGAACGTTTTACTGACTGAGATGTAGAGACCTCCAGTGGTGTGGAGTGGTATTGCAAGATGGGACTGAACTTGACATTTAAATTTTAACAGTATTTTAATAGTAGACATTTTAATAGCAGAAAAATAAACAGAGATGCCTCCATGACAGTGTGTACTGTTGATAGAATGAGCAGCCACGTTGTCAGGATTGATCAGACCTCCTGGAGCAGGAATTCCTCGTTAAATGAGCTTCTTTCCTATTTGTAGATCAGAAATATTAATGCACCACAGGCTTGACTGCAGATCTCTAAGATGATTGATATGCACATAATTTACTAACCAATAATAGTTTTTGGCTCAAGGAAATACTAAATAAGTAAATATCGAGCTAGCATGAGGTCTAACATGCCAGTGCCTTTAGAAC
This sequence comes from Scorpiodoras heckelii, assembly GCA_028566435.1. Taxonomy (NCBI): domain Eukaryota; kingdom Metazoa; phylum Chordata; class Actinopteri; order Siluriformes; family Doradidae; genus Scorpiodoras; species Scorpiodoras heckelii. The sequence goes on along the minus strand of JAOVVH010000059.1, from coordinate 4,405,077 downwards.
TAAAATTAAGAAGAAATAAAATCTTTCTTCAGTTTGAGGGCTGATTAGCAAACATCAGACACATCCCTGCTGGAGGCTGTAGGTCTGCCTCGGGGGACAGCGGAGGGACCCATAATGACCTAAAATGAATCTTCACCCAGAGACAGCTCGCAGTGTCACATGCTAATGGGAAATCCAATAAGGGCAAAGGTCTGGACCTTTCAGACAGGTTTGAAATACGGTGGAATGAGAGGGACGTCCCGGCACCGCTGACAGGAGGACATGAAGTGCTGGACTGTAGAACGCTAAAAACTGTGAGGCACGTTAATGAGACCATTACCACACTGTCAGTAGGGAGAAAATACCACATCTACCACCCTGATGTTGATCATTTTTCCATAACGGCATGTACCTAAGTGGTTTATTTAAATTATACAACAGCAATTTAACAACAATTACAATGTTTTACCAATTAGAAAAAAGACATGAATTTCTGTTTCACTTACGTCATAGCAGCAATAAACAGCCATTCCCTCATCAGTCTCTCTCTCTCTCTCTCTCTCTCTCTCTCAAAGACACCTCTGTCCTGAAGATGTTCTGCTACGAAGCACAGACTCTTCCATAAATCTCCTTACAGAACACTTCACTGTACGAACATACAAGTGCCTGTGATTGAGCTGTTGCTATAGAAATGGTAACAAAGGATGAAACAAGTGCATTTAGAAAACTAATTTGCCACCGCCAGCCTTCACTCATTTCCAGCGGTTATATTATGAAGGAGTTAAAGGTTGAGTAAACGTTGTGTCCATCACTGTCCTCTCACCAGCTCCAAAAATCACTTCTTTCTTCTCGAGCTCCTCCCATGTGCCTCTTTATATCCTTGCTGATGAATAATTAAGGAAAAAGGCTGGTGATTACACAACAATTACTCTCAATACCCTAAAAAATTCAAAGGGCTCCTCATGAAACATTAAGACGGCCGAGTTTTCATTAGTGTGAAGCTCGAGGGAAAGAGATCTCATAAGACTCGAGCTAAACAGGACAACAGTGCAGAGAGAAGGACGCTCGGCCCCCACGCTATTCTTAGGGTTTAGCCTACATACGCATGTGGATTAAAATGTATGGCAGAACTTTAAAGGTCATGACCTGGGAAACGCAGGAGTCGCATCCTTAAAGGTGTAGATATATTGATGATGATCACATGATCATGTCACAGATCACATGATTGATTAGACAGCAAAGAGTATTAGCATCCAGCTCTGACAATAATAAGAACACAGGCCACGCCTACTTCACTGAGACTGACACAAAGGCCATGCCTACTTCACAGTGACTGACACATGGGCCACACCTACTTCACTAATACTGATACACAGACCACGCCTCCTTTACTTACACTTACACACAGGCCATGCCAACTTTACTGATGCTGACCGGCCACGCCTCATTCACTGACACTGACGCACACAGGACAAGCCCCTTCACTAAGACTAATGCACATGCCATCCTTCTTTGAAACTGACACACAGCCCACAGATTTTTCAGAGACTGATACACACACAGGCCACAACACCTTTACTGACACTGACACACAGGCCACACCTCCTTCACTGACACACAAGCCACTCCTCCTTCAGTGACACTGACACATAGGCCACTCCTCCTTCACTAAGACTGACACATAGGCCTGTTCTCTATGTTGATTGGCTGTTATCAGACCAATCATAATGTGTTATTCAAATGAACGTCTCCCTCCGTATAGGGATTTCTTCACTGAATTACACAAATCACATCTGGAGAAGATCTAAAGCTCCATCTTTCGTTATGCGTTTATTAAAATAGTCCTTTAGTGTTTGAACAAATTGCTCTGCGATGCACATTTAACAGGTGTAAAATGTGCCTTTTATGTAAAAGTCAGCGAAGCTGCATCTGTTTGGTTTCATCATCAGTTATGAAGAAGCAGCATCTGCTCGGGTGAAGAAACTCCTCTGAAACTTTTCCTCTGTACAAAAGTAAGTTCAGAGTCAGCACGGCCCAATTTGGAGCTCTGGATGTGGAGTAATTGGCCTCATCAGACGTTTCTGCTGAGTTTTCTCGGTTCCCTGTGGCGAAAAGCCGGAGACGACTTGCTGCGAGTTTACAGAGGAGTTTCAGAAAATGCTATGAACACTGGCCCTGATCACGCTGAGCAGCACAACTCCGCCCCTTTTCCCTTCTTTATCCAGGACTGAAGTGTTGGAGTTAGAGGACATCTTGAGATGCTCATTTTTCTTTAAGTGCTTTGTGACTGAAGAACATCTAATCTTTAATATCTGCTGAGATAACAAGCCACACACCGGGAGTGTCACTGAAAAGTTCACTAATTACACTAAATTCAGCTATACACCATAATCACCAAGTCACATCAGCTTTATTCCACAGACTTCACTATTCATAATATTTTTATTATTATATTAGAGGCAAAATATTTTTGTACACATTTAAATATTACGGCCAAAATTTAAATAGAACAGAATTATTAAGATATTTTTTAATTGAATAAAAGACAAGGAAATAAATATTTATTTAAATTTTTTAAATAAAATTTTATAAATAATTAAATAAAATATTTTGCTAAATTAAATCTGATTTATTTCATTAACTATTAAAATATTCAAATCATAAATGAAGTAAAATATTTTGATATTAAAGATATTAATATTAAATGAGTACATTAAATATCGAAATACAATGACTATAATAATCATTGAATCATAAATTATTTTTTTATTAATTTATTCAATTAATTTAACTTTATATACATTATAGTTAATGGTTTCAAAATTCTAAAGGATTTTTGCATAAACCCCGCCCACTAGAAGCTAGCTAGCTAATATTCACTTTATCTTGTATCAAAATGAAGAGAAAAGAAACTGAATAAATGAATGCTGATTTTTCGTACTGTTTTGGTAAAAAATAAGGTAAAAAAAACAAGAGAGTCTTTTTGTCACTTATGCTATAGCAGCTATAAACAGTCTATAAACACACAGTCTTTCTCACACCAGCCTCTCTTTTGTCTCTCTATCATGAATTTGATAAGACGAAAAAAATGGAGACTCCTTCCATAAACGCTACATAAACACATTTCTTCTTCCTAACACTGAATGAGCCGTTTCTATAGAAACAAGCGCATTCAATATAAGCCTGTGATTTGTAGCTGCACTACTGTCAGAGCTGCTGTTATAGAAAATTAATCAACAGCACAACTCTTTGTAGTGCTGCATGATGTTATTCAGCGTTCATGACCTCCATATTACCCCATCCCGCTCAGAGAGGAAGTAATGGGCCAATTTAACACTCAGGATTTAGCGTTTCATTCGCTGTGCTTCAGTTTTGTGGCCTGTTTGTCTACTGAACTCCCCGTGCTGCGTATTATCACCAAGTCCAAATGAAACACGTCCTTCTTTTAAACAGAAGAGTCTGGCATCCACCGGAGACTGGGAGAAGCTCTATAGGACATGGCACAGAGTCAAATGTCCTTGTATACACACACACACACAAAATACTTGCAACATAAGCGCCAGTTTATAAGCTTCCTCTGGAAATTCAGCTCAGTCTTCAGTAAATGTTCATTACCATTTAAATTGGCTGCTTAAAGATAGACATAATTATAAGTCCCGTGGCGGGAAAGTGTGTGTTTAAGCACCATCTTGTTCTGTGAAACAGCTGTACGTTCACTCACACGTGAGCGGCACCATATGGAAAAATGGAGGTGAAACGTACATCTCAGCAGTTTGGCGTTTTCTCTCTCAGCTAAAAATGTGTCGTAGCAGACGTGATAACTCCTTTTATCGCAAACAGAAACATGCCATCGTGAGCAACTTTGAACAATAAGTTAAAAGATACAGTATGGTACATATCTGTATCCGTATCCGTAACTGTATCCGTATCCATGGAGACCACCCATCCAGTCATGGCCATGCGGCGCTCCTCCATCTTTAATGCACATACAGTAAATAAGTAAAAGTGTCCTCAGGACTTCTGTTCAAATGGTGGCAGACGGAGAAGGAACCTGCAGGCGACGGAAAAACCGTCCGGGTTCAAAACTAAACGGTCCTCGGAGCTAAACTGCAGGACGCTGCCGTAAACGTGGTGCAGTAAAGCACTGTGCATGTAAGTGTTTGTACGATATTCTTAAATACAGCGCCATCACGTGAAGACATACACAACATATTTCTGTATTTTTCCATTTTTTACTTTTAGCATTATCGTACACTAGCAGTCATGTTAGCTAACAATGCTGAACTATCAGGGACTGATGGGATTTCATATTCTTCTTCATTACTAGCATATGGTTTTTGTGATATTGTTCACAACTTTGGTGTTTTTGTTCAGCAAATTCATACTTCTTCATTTTTAATTCTCTGTCTGGTGATGTGTGAAACTTCAGAAATTTGTCACCAATGTTAAGTTCTCTGATTTCTGTCTGATTTCTGTATTACATCAGAATTAATAGATGCCTAAAAAACAAACACTGTCCTCAAAGCCAAACCAAAACTTTTTCCCTTTTTTATAGAAGAGAATCCAAGGAAAGTCTGCACTTTTTGGGAATCTGATCTTAAGTCATATTTTGATTGTTGATCTTTTCACACGCGAGTCTCTACTGTTTACACAGAACGGTGCAGGAAAGAATAAACACTGAAAGAAAACATAAAAACATTCAGCTGTCCAGGTCATGTTGATAAAAGAGTTCAGAGGAGAAAGTCCAGACTGCTTTGGGCTGACAGTACGGCTGGGGTAAGTCAAATAACCACTCTTTACAAGCAGGATGAGCTGAAATCATCACACCACCTTGATGGACCTTACAGTGGATGGGCTGGAAAATAGCAGCAGGAAAACAAATCAGGTTCTTCTGCTTTCAGCTAAAAACCAGAATCTGGGCACTGAAAGTGGAAAAGTTTCCAATCTTAAACTGTATATTAGACTAGAAGGGGTCAGAACTTACATTCATCTTAATCAATGTTTACAAAACACTTACTAGCTTGCTAGCTGATTGCTACACAATAGAACGGTTTGTCTGACAGGCTAGCCTAGCATCTGACAAAGACGTTAGCCAAGACTCAGTCAGGTACAAAGATGTATGATTCATAACTGTGTATGCAAGCTACTCACACTTTTTTGTGGACTACGATAAAGAGAAAAGCTTTGTGTGCAGGAAGGAGAATCGACCCTGCAGGACGTCTCCACAGAGGGACAGAAGACAATCCAGGAGCGAGTTTCAGCGCATACTCGCTCTCTCGCTCATCACGATTCGCCTAGCGCTCTGCAGACTGACATCTCGACCCAGACTCACCTCTCACAAGTAGTAGAGATCAGGTGACTCGGTAAAACAGACAGTGACAAACGACGTTCCTCAGTGAAGCGTCGAGCGAGACGTGTAAAGACTCGGACTGCGCCGGGAAAGCTCCCGCGTGAAAGCGGCTGCGTTTCGTCAAGGCTCAATTCTGATCTGATGGAGCTGAAAGTGTGAAATATTGCAATTACAGCCTTGTTGTCTGGAACATAGAAAACCTTTGGGTCCTTTGAGATATACCTGTCTGAGTAAACTGAATGATTTCTGACATCTATGGATTGAAAGTTTTACTTTCTAAACCATTTTCCAGGGTTAGCGGCTGACAATTCGCCTGTAGTCTGACACAGTAGTCTCATGTGGGCGTGGCCTGATTAAATATTTTAATACATTTAGTAACACACTATGAAAATGAGTGGCTGTGGGATCAATGTCATCAAGTTTAGATTAGCTGAGATTAGGTTAGCAAAGCAAAGCAAGTACTAGCTAACTTACAAACACCAGAGGCATCAATGATCTCTGCTACTTCTTTCCAAGCTTTGTTTTTATCTGTAATGTTTTTATATCCATTTATTATCAGGTCGTATATGACAAGAGAAGATGAACCCATGCTTATAAATAACATGTTTCATCTATTTTTATATTTAATATATATATATATATTTTCACAGATCTAAAATAATTCTTCTTAAATAGTTTCCTTCCGGTTTGTCATATATTTTAAAGAAATTTCTGCCATCCAAATTAGTAACAAGAAGGACCAGACTTGTTTGTTGTCATCCACACCACCACCTTCCATAAATTCTACTTGTTTATTTCATGGCATAAGAACAACCTTTACATAAGATAAAAACAGATGGTACATTAATGCGAGTCATTTATTCAAACTATACTGGAAAATGTGATAATACGCTGCCCAATGCATCACGCCATACGGGTTTAAAATCACCAGCTTCCTTGCAGAAGGGGAGATTTTATTTAGATATAAAACCCTTTAAGAAGAAACCAAACCAGGATTTTATTCAATTTGCTCCTTTTGGCAGAGAATCTATTGTTGATAGATGCTGAACAAAAGATCCCTAATGGAATCATTTGTCCCACTGTCCGGCTGGTTTGTTTAAAAAGCTTTCGTCTTCCCTTTGCTTTTCTGCTGCTCTCTATCAGCAGATGGATCTCCGGATGGCCTACAGGGAAAAGCTGCTGAACTTGGAATCTGCACAGACACCCAGAAATATGATATTTATTAACTTCTGAAAAAAAGCACACGGCCGGACACATGCTGTAAACTCATATACACTGAGCGACCAGAACGGAGCAAGAGGATGTGACTTGTTTCTTTTGGAAGACATGAAGGAACTCCGACTGCAGACAACTCTGAAGGGCAAAAGGAAACAACGTGGTAGAGGAATTACAAACCCCAAACAAAGAAAGGATTTTCAGTGTTTTCAATGATGAACTTAATTTGGTTTGTTAAATATAAACACATTTAGAAACTGATGCTGCAACACACACAGTAAAAGTTGGTCAGTGGGTCACATGACCTTTTCTTTTAATTATACTTTTTAATCATTTGGGAATTGAAGATTTTAATTGTTGCAGTTTTACA
>JAOVVH010000059.1:4226358-4241283 GCA_028566435.1 Scorpiodoras heckelii | reverse complement strand
TCTAAGCAAGAGGAGCCTACTTTGAAGAATCTAAAATATAAAACATATTCTGGTTTGTTTAACACTTTTTTGTTTACTAAATATTTCCAGATGTATTTCTTCATAGTTTGGATGACTTTAGTATTAATCTACAATGCAGAACATTTTTAAATCATGAAAAAACACTGAATTGAAGGTTTGTCAAGACTTTTGACTGGTTCTGTAGCTCACAGCTCATCATATCACAATAATAAATAATTATTTAAATAAATTATAATTATTTATGTGCAATAACATGGAGCCTTCTTAGTGGCAAAACATCCAATGCTAACACTGATTGGAGTTAAAATAGGAATCCCTCCTGTTCTGCTTCACATAACACAACTTCCTTAAAACAGTAAAACAAGCGCCAGGAATAAATATAATGTGACATAAAGCAGAAGATATGAGTGAGGTTTATTCTTTATTAAAGCTAGATAGGTTTTGGAAATGAATAGTCGTATTTCACTCAAAAAGATCACACATTCTCAAACACATTTGTAATTATTTGGCAACCCTACTGTAAGACATACTGTATATGGCCACCTTCCCATCACCTGTATCAGACTCCATATAAAAATGTTTTCAGAATCGATACACCATTAGTCACCTAAATAACCCAGGATTCAAAATATTTGCTGGTACACTGATTTGTATTCGGGATAACGGCGTCTCTGTCTGTTCTGCTGCACATCTGGAGCACCTGGTCGAGTACAATGCAACTCAGATGTAGTGGGCACAATTTTCTGAAGTCGTGTTACACTTTTTGGCACCATGTGACACACCATAACACTTTACAACACTAAGTCACACACCACTAACAACTTTTGCACTTTAGCTGTTGTAAGAATCAGCTAGCTCAAGTATTCTCAATACAAAAATCATGGCAGTGCAGTCAAGACCAAAGAGGATGTTAACGGAGGTAACAGAGAGACCCGCGGGTCGGGGTGGGAGAGAGAGAGAGACAGCAGTTTAAGCAGGCTGTTTGAGAAACAGTACACAGGTGTGCTAGAAGTCAGGTGAGTGTGTGAGCTGTAATGTCTGGACTCAGATCCAGATGAAGACTACTGGATGGATCAGCATGGATTTGACCAATACAATGTATGGGCCAAAGTAATGTGGTCTCCTGACCATCACACCTCCTGTATATGAACTTCTTAGGGATTCCCTTTCAACCCAGTGAAGGGAGTTTGTTCCCCACTGCAGCTTTAACAGACCCCAGTCTTCTGGGAAGGTTTTCCACTTGACTTTGGGGTGCGGCTGTGGGGGTTTGTGTTCATTCAGCTACAAGAGCATCAGTGAATGTTGATGATGGGATGATGAGGAGGCTCCATTTCCAGTTCATCCCAAAGGTGTTCAGTGGGGTTGAGGTCAGGGCTCTGTGCAGGACACTCAAGCTCTTCCATTCAAACCTTCACACACCGTGGACATCTTTATGGAGTTTGCTTTGTGCACAGGGGCATCATCATGCTGGAACAGTTACTGTTAGCACTGCGAGCTCCTGTAGGTATCTTTCTCCTGACATCCACCTTGCCCAGGTTCATCCATCAGACTGCCATCAGACATACTGAAGCATGATTCTGCACTCCAGAGATCATGTGTTCTCTGCATGTGGTTGTTCATTTAGTCAGAAAGTTAAACCCAGTGGTCAGTAAGACCTGGTCTACTGCCAGGGTTTGTATGACTTTGCTTCATTTTTATCCACCTGTCATCAGTGGGCGTGGCTCAAACACCTGAACTCAATCATTATTAGGGGTGCACATACTTTTGGCCTTATTATGTACGTTCTGAATATGAAAGCTGTTCAGGGAATCCTGTTCTCACAGCAGTGCAATTTGATGTCATGTTACAGGTTATTTACTATAATATAAGATAATTAAGCATCATCACACTCAAGGTCTACAGGCAACATTTATTAATTAACAGCAGTTAATAATTGAAACAGACTATGATTTATTTGTTTATTTCACTCCACCGACACGAACAGTTCTACATCTAGACTTGGATCCGACTGTTGCTAAGCAACACAAACATGTACTTGCACACTAGCTGGCTACTCTGTGTAGGTCTAAAAATAATAATGAAATTAATAAAATTCATAAATGAAATTTAATACATTTAACACAATTGTTGTTCATGTAAATATGTTTATCTTTGCAGTGTAAAGTTTATTTTTATTTATGTAAAGACAGATAATGATGGTGTCATGCCAAAGGCGCCCCAGGTCTGAACTACACAACAGTTACTACACTGAACTACACAAATGTTACCCAGAGTGCCCCAGTGATTGCCTCCACCTGGCAATCGCCATGCCGGTTAATGATCCGTGCTGAACCAAATAAAAGGACTAGTAAAAGCACTCTCCAGCGTGAATCAACAACTTGTTTACCCTGAAACTGTTGTCTCGCCAGTTTATGATTGTTAATCTGTGTTTTTTGACTCTTTTGCCATCACTAGTTTATTGTTTATACTTGTTTCTGTTTATTCTTCGTTTCTGCTTGGACTTGGACTTGTTCTACTATTCCTAACCTTCGCTTTTATGCTTTTTTATAGACTCGTTTGCCAGAGTGTTGGAGTGCCTCATTTTGTTCTTTCTGATCAGTTTGGTATCTTCTGAGCGTTTAGTATTCTTGTGGTTATGGTTTTTGTCCCCTTCCCGTTCTGTTCCCTCCAAACTTGGTGTCAAGTATTTTGTGTTGTTTTTGTAAACAATTGTGTGCAAACAATAAAACTGCACTTGTCTCCAGCTACTTGTGTGGGATCATTACAGATGGTTAATGAAGCCTAATTAACAGTTAATAGAGCACATCTGTAAAGTGGAGTAATACACAGAGTTAAAAGTCTCAGTGCTGTTATACTCTAATATCAGCACTCAGGGAATTCCTCGGTCCAATCAAATCACTCAGCTGGAACCAACTGCTCTATAATGTACTATAATATAATGTAATACAATGTGATACATTTTTTAAAAGAAAAAGTAAAGTTTTTAACAGGAAAAAGAATATTCACTAAAATAGTTTAATATATAATCAGTTAATCAATGAATAAATTAAGCAGTAATTTAAGTTTATTACTCACATCCATCTTCTGCAAAAGCTACAGCAGCTGCTGGAGGACAAAAAGCCTGTTATTGGCCATTATACGCTGTTATATGGCGAGAGGTGAGAAAGTCCCCATAGTGCTTTGTTCAGCAGCAAAAAGACCAATGAGCCACTTTGCATAAGCCCTTAACATTACACGTTCTACATTTTCTCCCTTTATACCGTCATTTGGAGTAAATGAGGCATTTTTAAAGCACCTAAACGCAGACTCAGCTTTGTGTAACAGCCGTGAATTTGCAAAAAAAGTCCAAAACCATTAGCTAATTCCTGAGGTGTGGTTTTAGTGAAACGTTAACACCAGTCCCTTAGTTGGATAGCAACCATTCAGAGGAAAACACCTGATTTATCACTGTGATGTAAGAGAAAGATGAACAATGGACTTTCTCTCTTTTAGTGTCCAAGTTTCTGCATTTCATCACTTTTTGGAGGGCTATGTAAATGTTAAACTGACCATTAAAAAAAAGCAACTAAGCACACGTTCAGCTTTGTAAAAATAAGCCTTAGGCCATTAGACGATGCCTCAGGTGAGCATGGAGAAAACATTATGCACTGCTTTATCCATTTAGGCATAAATTCACCCCTAATCATCGGCATGGGGGTGAGGGAAAATGGATGCTTTATAATGGCTCTCATAGGAGCATTAGCAAGACAAGCAGAAGCTCCAAATCCAGCGTCTGGTCCCCTCCTGTGGAGCCTGAACCCCTAACGCAGGGCCATAAAGCAACCACAAATGCACAGCAAAATGCTAAGACCATGAACATTTGAAACCACTGGCGGTGGTGAGGACGAGCCCCGAGGTCCAATGAAGTCATGAGGAAAATGGAGTGAACTGGCTGATAATGGTGCCGCTTAAGGCTGAGGTGCTGATGCCGAGGGATTTTAGTGGTAAAAAAGCATTAGTAAGGCAGACGCAATGAGAATTAATAGACAAGGATGCAGAGTAACTCCATCAGAAACGTGTTACTGATGGCTCAGCATACAAAACATCAGAACTAATGTCTGCCACAAACCCACTGCTACCACTATTTGGCCCACTTTAATCATAATGGATGTGTTTTGGATTTGTTTTTGGTTTTTTTAGATCGCATAGACTCTCTTATTGGTGAAAACAATTTGGAGCATTAACGAAAAACCGCAGCAGGATGCATTAACTGAAACACTAGCCAAGGTTATAAATGAGCAGATGCTGAAAGGTGGTTTTGATGCTAGACATGCATTTAGGTTTATCGAGAAATTCAGTACAACAAAACATGAGTACATTTTATTTTAACGCAGGCTTTAGTACAGTATGAGAAGTGGTGCAGCTTTAAAGTTAATAATGAGTAGTAATAAAATGGTAAATATGGAAATAATGATTAAAAATGGCTAAATGCTGAAATCAGATCAGGTTTCACTCCTGTTGAAGACAGCAGGAATCTGAGATTACAGGAGGAACAAAAACTGTGCAGCAGAAGATGAGAAAATTGTTGCCTGGTATTAAAATCTGAATTTTGGGATTAATGGTAACATTAACAAATTTATTGATGGATTTATTTTATTTATTAAAATAACTGAAATCAGAGGAATATGAACACCACATGAGGGGATCTTAATTAAAGATCAGTGCTTTAATTGAAAATTTAGTTTAGTTGAAAAGCAACTTTCAATATTTCACACAGACACCAGAGGACAGTACATTTACTTTTTTGCTAATTTTTACAGACTTATTTTTTAAAATAAACACTCCACACAGGTCCCCATGTGGTTCAGTAACATTTAAACAAACATTAACTATCAACATAACACTGTTAAATGTTTAACATTACGTCTGGTATCAATGCTGATCTTAATGATCATTAATACAGTAAATAATGTTAATTAACTAAACGTTAATGTGACGTTACTGCATGTGCCTTTCCTACACTCCAAAATCATTCTATAATCACAAACACACCCAAAAAATTATTTATACAAGTCCATCAGGTGACTTACTTTATCATAGTGCTCAAAGATAAAGTTTATGTTGCATTATTAGGTTTAATAAGAATATTTATATTGTACCAATTATAATTGCTATGAATTCTAAAAATGAATCCTGAATATAAGCCCCAGCCTGGACAAACGCAGCTCCTGACTGGTCAGTAATTATTTCAAAATAATATAAATTATAACTCAATTTATTCCCATTAATATGCTTTCAATTAAAGTTAATGTTCCTTCCATCACCAACACAACATGTAGAAATTATTATAATATTTCATAGGAATGATTATACTATATTTTTATAAAAATAATAGTAATTAATCTCACATTTCCTAGCTAACAGTTTTATGGTTGCCAAAATATATATGCCTTAGTGGCGGAGATTTTGTACTTACAACAGTATTTGTTAATAAAAAACAAAAATCAAACCACATCAACTGTGATCATTTGAATTTGTACCAATTTTTGATGATATTAAATAAACAGTCTTTCTAAAAATACAACAACAACAACAACAACAACAACAACAATAATAATAATAATAATAATAATAATAGCCCTAAATATGGCACTACACATAAAAATAATGACATATAAATAATTAAATAAATTGAATAACTAAATGAAAATAGGCTTGGTGTTAAGTGTTAGCTTAACCAGACTGACTGGATGTGCATGCTGACCACATGGCATGATTTGTTCTCTTCTTTGGCGTCTTTGTGTCTTTAGGTGATATGTTGCTAAGAGACTAATGGACGTGACAAATTTCAGTTTCTTGACAGATGCCACATGCTGGAGAAGGGAACACGATGTAGAGAGCAGGTCCGCAGCAGGACGAACAGTTTGTTCCTAAAATAAAGATTTATCTTGTATGGGCTTTCATTCATATTATTTCTTTTATAGCCTCTACATTTACTTTGCTTCTGAAGCAATGTTGTAGAATTGTGATTGATCAGAAGGTGTTGATTACTTTTCTAGAACAGCAGCTCTGACAGTAGTACAGCTACAAATCACAGGTTTATATTAAAACAATCGTTATCATTAATATGTTTTTGTTTCTATAGTAACAGCTCATTCACAGTGGATGTGGCTGGTGGCTGGACCCTGTTTATAGCTGCTATGTGTAAAAGTGACAACAGGAACTAACTTGTTTCACAGATATGAAATGTAAATAAACACAGATTTAAACACTATGATGAGTTGATCAATTAATGAAAAATGTAATACATAAATCACTGTGGTATAAGAGGAATAAAACACTTTAAGACGTGTTTGGCCCATATACAGTCAAAGTCCCGAATTTACATACACTTAGGTTGAAGTCATTAAAACTCTTATTTATCTCCACAGATTCCACGTCAACAAACTACAGGTTTAGCGAGTTTAGCCAGCGGGTCAAAAGTTTACATACACCAAGTTGACAGTTCCTTTAAACAGCTAGGAAAATTCAAGAAAATGATGTAATGGCTTTAGAAGCTTCTGATAAGTTAATAGACACAATGTGCATTAATTGGAGATGTACCTGTGGCAGTATTTTAAGTCCTACCCTCAAGGCCTACTTGCCTCTTTGCTTGACATCATGGGAAAGTTAAAAGAAATCAGCCAAGACATCAGAAAAATTACTGTGGACCTCCATAAGTCTGAAACAACCTTCGGAGCAATTTCAAAATGCCTGAAGGTGCCATATTCTTCTGTTTAAACACCATGGGACCACACAGCCATCATACCATTCAGAAAGGAGACATGTCCTGTCTCCTAGAGATAAACTTTGGTGTGAAAAACACAAATCAGTCCAAGAACAACAGCAAAAGACCTTGTGAAAATGGTGGAAGGAACAGGCACAAAAGTATTTACATTAACAGTAAAAGGTGTCCTTAAAAGTTGCTCAGCAAGGAAGAAGCCACTGTTCCAAAACCACCAAAAGAAGCCAGGTTAAAAGTTTGCAACTGCACACAGGGACAAAGATCTCACTTTCTGGAGAAATGTCCGCTGGTCTGAGGAAAAAATATGGAACTGTATAAAGGACAAAAGGAGGAGGCTTGCAAGCCAACGAACACCAACCTAACCATGAACTATGCGGCATTGGTAGCCCAGTGGTTAAGACAGTGGACTACTGATTGGAAGGTCATGAGTTCAAAGGCCAGCACCACTAAACTCCCTCTGTTGGGCCCCTAAGCAAGGGCCCTTAACCCTCAACTGCTCAATTGTATTAATGACATGAATGTAAGTCACTCTGAATAGGGGTATGTGCTAAATGCCATAAATGTAAATGAAGCACGGGGGTGGCAGCATCATGTTGTTGGGTTGCTTTACTGCCAGAGGGGCTGTTGCACTTCACAAACTAGATGGCATTATGAGGAAGGAATATTATGTGGAGATATTGAATCAACATCTCAAAAAATCAACCAGGAAGGTAAAGCTTGGGTGCAAATGGGTCTTCCAAATGAACAATGACCTCAAGTGTACTTCTAAAGTTGTGGCAATATGATTTAAAGACAACAAATTGAAGGCCAGCACAATCCTATACAACATTTATGTGCAGAACTGAAAAAGTGTGTGAGAGTGAGGAGGCCTACAAACCTGACTCAATTCCATCAGGGCCAAAACTCCAGCTTGTGCAAGGCTACCTGAAACATTTGGCCCAAGTTTAACAACTTAAATGCAATGCTACCAAATACTAACCATGTGTATGTAGATGTCTGAGCCAATGGGAATGTGAGGAAAGAAATTAAATCTTAAATATGTCATTGTCTCTAGTATTATTGTGACATTTTATATTCTTAAACTATAGTAGTGATCCTAACTGAACCGAGAGAGAGAATGTGTACTGGGATTAAATGTCAGGAATGAAAAACTGAGTTTTAATGAATGTGGCTGAGGTGTGTGTAAACGTATGTCTTCAGCTGTAAATGTGGGTCCCCTTTAGTGCTCGTAAGCTCAGTTTGTGATGTATCAAGTTCTCCGAAGTCCAGGATGCTCAGCTCTGCTAGCATAAAAGAAAGAAAGAAAAAGAGAGAGAGTGAGAGAGACAGCCCTGAATGAGTGAACTTGTTAAATGATAAACATGCTGACCAATTTAGCAGGAAATGTGCACTTACAATGAGGCAGGGTATCATTGAGAGAGAGCATTTATGGAGAACAAAGCTACATTAGTGTGGGGATGTGGATGTCTTTCATATGCGACTGTGTGTACAAACAGCTTTTTTTAGATTGAATGTCGTCATGCTGTGCGTGTAGCATTGTGTCTACCTGATGCTTTACTAACTAATTTACTACCATTTGGCTAACTAAACACATGATGGCCAGCTAGCATCAATTCATGAATTCCAACAAGTCAGGAATCAGGATTAAAGTGCCACTGAAATCAAACTTGATGTTTCAGACCTTTTTGTAATGGACACCAATACCATAGTATATCTAGAATGAAATATTAGTTGACATGTTCTCATTTTAATTTTAGAATTCATTTATGTCTTGGTGAGTTTTTGTCCAATTAAATGCTCTCTAGAATCAATAAGTCCCACCCCTTGCTCTAAGGTAGCAGCTCATTGGCAGTAAACATGCTTCCTTGATGCGTTTTTGGCCGTGAATCTTCCTGTACACTATTCTGTTTTCCAGCTGAGGGAAAAAACAGGTCAGAGTTTGTGTTATTTGGCAGTTTTGTGACTTTTCCAACTCACTGAACTGCTCCACCATCACCTCAGATTGACGGAGAATTCGGTCATTACACACAGAGCTCAATGTGTAAATCAGGAGGTCTTGAAATACTGAATGGGTGCTGATCTCTCAGGTCGGGGGAGAGAGAAAAGTCACAGAGCACATCAAAACATCCGCAGTGCCAAATAAGTGACATGTTCTGTCTTTCTATCTATCGATCTCCTCCGCTCTGTTTCAGTAACATCACATGCAATACACAGCACTGTACATGGTCCTGAGACAACAGCTAATCAATAATTACACATATCTCAGCCAATAATTTTGTTGTGACAATGGAGCCCAGAGTAAACTACACATGCACACAGCACACCCACAAGGATGGGACAAATTTTCAATAGCCATACTCATTTTACCATTTCACAGCAAACATCATGACAATGCCCACTTGCTTAGCTTTGGGGATTACAGTAATCATATGCCAAAACATTTAGATACCAAAAAGCATAAAACCATTTGCCCACATGCAGTTCATTTACTGGTATATGTGGGGCTTGCATTTCACTCATTCATTGACCTGATGCATAAATTATCATAATGATCATCATCCTAATCAATCATCAACACTACCCAGCAGAGAACAGTAATGAAAAATACATGCTTATCTTTTTGTTCATTTGTCAAAAACAGCCCACAAAACATCCTTAGAGTCATCCGCCTCCTTTTCCCTGCTATTCACTTTTTACTGTGTGTGTCATAGGAAGTTCTATGACCTCTGATAATCCATGACCTCACATATAGAGTGGGGTTGAACTGGATCAGTGGTGATCCAACAAGGCAAAGCAAAAGCAAGGAGATTGTGGATGTGAGAAGAGATGATCTGTTGGCATTATGTTCTTCTGGGAAAAGCCCCTCACACACTCTGTACTTGAGATGGGGACAGTCTATCAGAGATACATTTCACATCACTGTCTCAGTATTTTCTGTATGCCTGAATGACCCTCCATGGACCATCAATGCCAAACTGCTGGCACAGTGTCTACAATTCACCTTCCCCAAACAGTGGCCCCCCATCCTGCAGACAATATTGTGAGTAAAGGACTTAATCATTGATTAACTTGTTATATCCTCTTTTGTATTCCCATGTTAAACCATATGCTTCTCTAGATTCTTTGCCCAAAATATGCCCACTCCAAGGTTCTATCACCCTGTGTTTATGGGGACACACTGAAAGTAGTTATTTTTGATTCCCCTCTTGCTCACTTGGCTATGATGACCCGGCTGCTCTGGCGTGGCCTTGAACACCCTGATCTCCTGACAAATGGCTGTATGTGCTGTGGTGATTGTGCAATCTAGTTTTTGGTGCTCAAGAGACAGTTCTGATAGTTCTGTAGTGCATCATACATGAGTCTTAAATTGTTCACAAAAGTATGTGATGGCAGGCACTAAATGTTTATCCTGCAGGGTAATTTCTCCATACAGCTTTAACAGTTCTGAAACTAGATGCTACCCATCTGTTGTCCAGGATCCAACTGATTTTACACAACTAAATGTCTAAACTGTCAGATTCTTGTAGCTCCATTCCATATCTTGTTGGATGTGTTGTATAGTGTACAGAGTTTATCCGTGAGGATTTTTAAATAATTTATAGCCCCCATTCTGGTCATCTCCTACTGCAAGCTCAAGCCCATGTGCCAAGCGGCCCATGCCAAGCGGTACCATGATTTTTGGGGGAAGGGTTTGGAGTCTGACTGCCACTTTGCTTTTTCACCCAAGCATGACAGAAGCACCATCACATGTGAGAAGGATCTTTGAGAGAAAAGCCTTATTTAAGTTACCTTCCTCTAAAGAACCTAACAGTTTGTGGACAATGTCTTCAGCACTAACGTTATCTAGATGAACAAGACCAATAAATATGTTATCTTGCAACTTAAGCTTCAAATACACAATCAGTGCACTTTTTTATTCAGTCAACTGTCCTGCCAAGCAACTGTCTTTTCATTTCGGATGAAATGTGCTCTTGTATTTGGGAATATGCCAGGTTAAAGTGGAGAATCCTCCCCATGTCCACACTATTCAGTTCCAGTCTATTTCATGCTCAGAGATGTAAGCTGGCCTGTGGTACTTAGCCTCCTTATAAGCTGTATGAAAAACCTTTGAAGTTGTTTGCACTTGCTCAGATTAGTTATTGATCGCTGTATTTATGAATGTGTTCTCCAAAATATTTGATGCTGCTATATGTGCCTTAGTCTTCCCATAATTCAAAACCTTTTTCCTGAAGGACCCTTGTTTTTCTCACGTCTGTAACAGAGGATGTACCCGAGCCCGAGACCCATTCTTAAGCCACTTTCATTCCTGCAGTTTTATCTGAACCCAAAGACATGACTTTTTATAGATGGCACAGCCCAGACTTGTCTTGTTCATTATAAGCCAGGCATAATACACTTTCATGGCTTTGAATTGAGCATCCAACCAAATTTTCCTATTCATATTCCTCCTCTCGCTCCTTGTGCTGTTCATGTCTGTTTGCAGGTGCTACTGTGCTAACATTGCTACTACTTGTGCTAGTATCACTGCTACTGATTTTTCTACCTCCTGTGCTGCTACCACCACTATGTGGTGAAACATTGCCCTGTGACTGACCTCTTGGTTTAAAGAAAGTAAACAACTTTGAATGTCTTTTTGTAATGTTGATATACCAGAATTCTTTTTCAAATCACAGGAGCATAAAATGTGCATCAGGAGTCAATGCATGACCTGAATGATTGACATCTCTCTCTCTCTCTCTCACTCTCACTCTCACTCTCACTCTCTCTCAAATCAGATTTAAAATGTATCCAAAATAGGCAAACATGCTGAATCAATGGGAAAATTAAAGAATGACAGAACAGATAACATAAAATAATATCCAAAATTTATTTACAGATTATGACGGTGACAAAGGAGGTTCTGGATCCAATTAAATAGGTGCCGGTACCGGGAGGTATACCATGAATAGAAAAACAGGATCCACTGTTACTTGCTCAAAATAGCATCACCAGGACCCCACCCTGAGCACCTGGTGGACAGATCTTCACCTATGGGGCCTGGCCAGGCTCAGCCCAAAGGAACTACATCCTTATGAGGGAGACTGTCAAGCTGAAGAAAGAGTCCTATCAGGCCTGGTTGGCTTGTGGGACTCCAGAGGCAGCAGATGAGTCCTGAAGGGCCAAGCAGACAGCGGGTTTGGCTGTTGCTGAGGCAAAAACTTGGGTGTGGTATGAGTTAGGTGAGGCCTTGGAAAGTGACTTTCGGTCAGCTAATACTGTATACAGTGCAAAAGGGGAGCTGTTGATGTTGATTGGGAAGGTCATTGGGTGGTGGAAGAAATATTTGAAGGACCTTCTCAATCCCACCAACACATCTTTTGGAGAGGAAGCAAAATTTGTGCATGCTGCGGGGACTCATCCATCACCCAGGCTGAGGTGACCGAGGTTGTTAAAAAAAAACCCTTGGTGGCAGAGCCCCGGGGGTGGATAAGACCTGCCCTGAGTTCCTCAAAGCTCTGGATGTAGTGGGGCTGTCTTGGTTGATACATCACTGCAATATCATGTGGAAATAAAGGGCAGTGCCCCTGGATTTGTAGGCGGGGCTGGTGGTTCCCCTTTGTAAGAAAGGAGACTGGAGGGAGTGTTCCAACTATAGGGGATCACACTCCTCAGCCTTCCTGGTAAAGTCTATGCAGGGGTACTGGAGAAGAGAGTCCAGCTGATAGTTGAATCTCAGACTCAGGAGGAACCATGTGGGTTCCGGCCTGGTCATGGAAAACTGGACCAGCTCTTTACCCTTTCCAGGATTATAGAGGGTGCATGGGAGTTTGCTCAACCAGTCCACATAGTGTTTTGTGGATTTGGGGAAGGCATTTGACCGTGTCTGGGTGAACTGTGGGGGCGCTCCGGGAGTATGGGGTACTGGGCTTATTGCTATGGGCCATCCAGTCCCTATACAAACAGAGCAAGAGCTTTATCCGCATTGCCAGCTATAAGCCAGACTGGTTTCCAGTTGGGGTTGGACTCCGTCAGGGTTGCCCTTTGTCACAGATTCAGTTAATTACTTTTATGGACAGAATTTCTCAGCAAAACCAAATGGTGGAAGGTGTCTGGATGGTGGCCTCAGGATCCCATAATTGCTTTTTGCAGATGATGTGGTCCTTCTGGCTTCATTAAGCCAGGACCTCCAGCTCTCTCTTGATCAGTTTTCAGCCAAGTGTGAAGCAGCTGGGATGAGAATCAGCACCTCCAAATCCAAGACCATGGTACACAGTCAGGAAAGGGTGGAGTGTGCTCCTGCCTCAAGGGGAGGAGTTTAAGTATCTCGGGGTCTTGTTCATGAGTAGGTGGAGCTAAGATGGAGTGGGAGGTTGACAGGTGGATCGGTGCAGCGTCTCCAGTAATTGTGGTGAAGAGAGAGCTGAGCCATAAGGCAAAGCTCTTGATTTACCAGTCAATCTATGTTCAAACCCTCACCTATTGTCACCAGCTTTGGGTAATGACCAAAAGAATGAGATCACAGATACAAGCGGCTGAAATGAGTTTCCTCCACAGGGAGTCCAGACTCTCCCTTAGAGACAGAGTGAGGAGTTCAGATATCTGAGAGAGACTTGGAGTAGAGCTACTCCTTCATGTCCAGAGGAGCCAGTTGAGGTGGTTCAGGCATCTGGTTAGGATGCCTCCTGGATGGCTCAATGGTGAGGTGTTCCAGGCATTTTCAACTGGGAGGAGACCCCAGGGAAGACCCAGGACAAGCTAGAGAGATTATATCTCTAGGCTGGCCTGGGAACGCCTCAGTATTCCCCTGGATGAGCTAGAAGAGGTGGCTGGGAAGAGGGAAGTCTGGGCCTCTTTGCTTAGGTTGCTGCAACCCCTGACCTGGATCCCAGAAAAGCAGAAGATAACGGATGGATGGATTATACACTGTATGATATCACTTGATCAAACACTCAGACACCTTAGATGTCTTCCACTGAAGACCCTCAAACACATACGCCATAACTCCAGGAACACATGGCGTCTCGTTGTCTAGGATATCGTACTGGTTAAAGTGGACATGTGTGGGCATGACACAGGCTTTCTGTAAACTTCATCTTTAAACACTGGTCTATATATTGAGCTAGCTCTCTAATCTTCTGTCAGCTGTTCATATCAGACAGGGGTGTGTCATAGTGTAGCTCAAATGCTATTTCCTGTTCAGTAAATCAGTCAACTGCTTCAGAGACCCAATTCAAAAATCAAATCACAACTCATTTGGCAGGAACTTAAAATTTAGGTTTAAAGTGAAGACTAGCTTAATTTTTTTTTCTCGTTTTTCATACAAATACCAAAACAGTTCATAAAAAAATTTATGATAAATTTCTAATGGGATCAAAGATTATTTACTGAAAACTCACAAATCTGTTTAAGCAGAAAAGGGTTCTACTGAGGACCAAGGACTTTCACATGAACAAAATTACATGCAAGTTATGGTGTTTTCACTAATGAATGTCATTTGAGATGTTTGTATGTAAAAACATTAAATAGAGGCTGGAGTCTATGTAAATAAATTTATTTATCATTTTGTGGTGTGTTTTAACACAGACTGAAACAGCAACTGTGTAAATTAATGTAACCTATAGGCAGGTAATACATTTGAGTAAGGTTGTTCAGTGATGTGTGGTCAGGGGAGGCAGGGGAGGCAGAGCCTCAACTGTCATAATCCAATGAAAATAGCTGTTACAAAAAGTAGATTAAAAAAATTATAATAAAATAAATATTAAAACGTTTCAGAATCAGAGATACTTCATTAAACCCAGAAGGAAATTGCAGTTATTCCAGTCACAAACATTAATGTAAAAGAATAAACACTCAATTTAAATACTCTAATTTAATATAAAGAAATTAGCAAAATATACACATTTAAATTCTCAAGAATACAAGTAAAGTATTGCAAGTGGCTGTGATAACAGATATGGATTCTACTAATTGGTGTTATAAATGTCATTTCTGTTTTAATCCAATAATTTATATAGTGAAACTCTCCAAATTAGCTGAGTTCAGCTGTAAATACGGAGCGAGACGAGAGGTGCAGCAGCTACGAGTTGATTGTGCAATCCCTCAGAAACTGCCTGGAGTACAGGGAATAACTAACTCAACTCTCTGACTAACTATCTCACTAA
>JAOVVH010000059.1:4213424-4226258 GCA_028566435.1 Scorpiodoras heckelii | reverse complement strand
TTGTTTTACACATTAAAGCATTCAATTAATGTCAGGGCCTATTAATATACAAATATCTCTGATATACATATGGTTTTTGTAAAGAGAACAGTATTAAACTAAAGCAGTTTATTGCATGTTTTTCATGTGATGGTGCTTGTGCAAATCTTTAATCAAAAGTTCAATAAAAAATATCCTGTTAAATGTAATGAAAAGTGATTTTTAAATAAATACTTTTACTTTAAGTACATTTAGGGGCATGTACTTTTATACTTCTACTTGAGTAAAAATTTTTAATCATACTTCAACTTTTACTTAAGTAATTCTTTTACAATATTATTAGTACTTTTACTTAAGTAAGAAACTTCTGTACTTCTGCCACCTCTGACTGTTACAGACAGCAGCCTTTTTATTAACTAATAAATTTTATCCTCAGAAAGTGTCTACTAAACACCAGTTTGCAGAAATTTGAAATCAAACTTTTTATTTTGATTTATTTACTCTTATTTAATTAGTATCATATAATACAAAGTATCCTATTATTCCAGTTCATTCATTCACCTTCTTAACCACTTATTCTTGTCCCCAGGGTCATGGTAGAGCCGGTGCCTAGCCGCCGGCATAGGGCACAAGGCAGGATCAACCCTACATAGAGCGCCAATCCATTGTAGGATTGCACACACACACACACACACACACACACACACACACACACACACACACACGCACACACAGGGCACTTTAGAAACACCAATTAACCTAATATGCATGTCTTTGGACTGTGAGAGGAAACTGGAGTACCCGGAGTAAACCCACACAGTCACGGGGAGGACATGCAGACTCCACACAGAAAGGACCCAGACCACTCCACCCAAGGATTGAACCCGGGACCTTCTTGCTGTGAGGTGACAGTGCTAACCACCAAGCCATCGTGCCACCCTTATTCCAGTTCATTATTTTATATTCTAATTTTAATATTAATAGTATCATTTATTTTATGTGATCATTGGCATGGCATGTTTTTTTTTGAAGTTCTGCTATGAGATCATGGCAAAATTAAAGATTAAAACCAAATCAAGAAATTACTAGCCCTGTAGTGCATGTTAAAGGTTTTAAATAGAAACTAAAATAAATAAATTTGAAAACGTCCAGAGCAAAACTAAAACTTGTGGTTTATTTGCTCTTTAATTGCTTTAATGCTGGATGTAATTACAGATTCAATGAAATAAAATTAAAGCAAAATGCAAAAAATAAAAGTGATGCCTAATTGGGGAAGTGGATGTGGGGTATAGGGCTGAAAATCTCCTTATAACAAATATCCTGTCATTAATTGGTCAGAAAAATACAGAGGCAGAAAACAAACAACTTTAACAAAGTGCAAACAGGAAACAAAATATTCCCTAAGCATGGAGAACAGCACTGGATGTGAACATTTATATACGTTAAAAGTTATGTCTGGAGTTTATGTCTTTGTTCAGCTGCTTTGGGAAAATGTGCATTATTAAAAGTGCATTAGAAATAAAATTTAATTAAACTGAATTGAATAAATAAGTGAGTCTCTAAATCTCACGAACCAACACGACACGTTTGATTCACATTCTGCAGGTGAGTCGATTCAGAGTCGAATCACTATTTAAATAGAATTCACTCAGAAGCAGTCAGAGATGGCGATGATCAAACGTTCCTACACACTGCTAATGTGATCGTAATCTTGTGAAAAACACAGTGAATGATTATAGTACTGAAGCAAAGCACTTTACTGCACCTTTAACACCGCTAATGGATCACAGCTCTAAAGGTCACAGGAGGTGAATTAAGATTCCAGTTTGGATTTTGCCCTTCGCATCTCTCTCTCTCTCACACACACACACACACACACACACACGTCTGCATGTTTAAGAGACAGCATCAGCATGAAAAATCTTATAATAACGTATATTTCCTGGTAGAATGACATCATTCATTCATCACCATAGCCACAGTGTCTACACTTATACATATTCAATTAAGATTATTTGCTATAAGACAAAGATCTCTATGTGTTATCAGATTTGTGTAAACTGAAGGTCTATTTTCTGTTTACACAAATCTGATAACACATAGTGGGCTGGTCAGCCAGCTAAGCTCGAGTCTCGATTAAAATAGACCCCTCTTTGTCACTGCTGTGTGATGCATCCCGCTTTCGTCTCCTTCCTGAAAGATGTTGTGCCGCAGATGTGTTTGAAGCAGGAGGATGACACTCCTGGGCTCCTGACATGAAACAGCATTGTCTATTCTGGTCTCTGGAGAGTGCAGACGACGTCGTTGCTGGCAGGTTTGTGCAAAAAGTGGCAGCTGGTAGACTCCAGACTGCAACCTTTAAGCTGTATTGGTGGAGGTCTGAGTGGAAGATCGCCTGCTGGATCAGGTAGCAGATGGAGCGACCTGTCGGGACTCAATCAATCAGACTTCTGCACTGACTGCCATGCAGGTGATGAGTGGTGCAATGGCTGATGGGAAGTTACAAGATCTTGCCATGTTAAGGACATCAGGATGTTATTTAAAGCTATTTTACACCATCTGTACCAACCTACCACCCCCATACCTACCCCACGATCCTCACTCTTCCTGTCAAATCATCCTTAATGTGATCTCAATATTACACATTCACATTCATATCATTACTATACGTATTTTATTCTGTGTATTCCATTTCTCAGCATGTGAAACACTTCTTTCCCATGCTTTTCATACAGACATAAGTTCATAACCCTGATTTCCTTTTCCTTTGCAATCTATGCAGTGTATCTTACAATAGAAAATGTTCTGTATGCCATATACACAGTCTGCACTTGCAATTTGTGTAAAAAATATTATACATTTACTCCCAGTTATTTGCCATAAAACAAGCTCTTTTTGGCTGCAGATGTTTTTATTTTAAACTAGACCAATCTGGCAACCCTGTCATTGTGTGCTGCCCCTCCGCCAAGCATGGGGCAGCTTGATTCCTGCCCCAGTGGACCTTTATAGAATTAGTGCTCATCTGTTGCGGTTCCCATGTTTGACCACTAGGTGCAATAATAACTCTATGGAGATAAATGTGGCCGTGAGAACGCTACACACGGTCACACAACATCGAGAAAGACAATCGAATTGCTAATGTTGGTCACATAGTGAGATTTAAAAAAAAATGTTGCTCACTCGAAAGAAGTAATGGAGATAATGAGGACTTTATGAGGATTAACATTTGTTAAACAGTTGATACAAAATGACGGGGCTCTAGAAAACATGCTCCTATGGACGAGTTGCCAGTGTGTAAATTAAAATGATGTAAATCATACCATTATATAGCTAGCTAATTTTACATTTAGCATTCGAGGCACTGTTTAGCATGCACGAGACAGATCCAGATTCACGTGCACTTTCCAGCAGGCATGATTTATTTCCAATAATATTCAATTTCCTAATTTAATTAAAAACTAAGGACACATTCTGATCTGTGTAACTTGACCTTTTTAACAGCAACAGTTTTGTTTAGTTTTTTTCTCTGCTGTTGTCCGTCTCCGAGTCTTGTCTAATCTCGTCTAATCTTTGTGTAGAAATTCAAAAGAAATGAGAAAGCAGATCACTCATCATATTTATCAGAAGGCAATTCTGTATAATTTGAGAAATGTCTGTAAAATGATCAAAGGTTTCTGAAGCCTTTTCCTTCTTACACTTGCATATCAGTGCGGCCAATTAACACACAAACTTTACACTGTAACACATTCATTTTTAATCACAATGTGCCTTGAAGATGCTATTTAATATGGTACAAAATGCCATAAACGTCACACAAGCATTTTCCTTTCCTTAATCATCTCTAAAGGCAGGTTTCATAGTGATAAAAAAAATATGCATTTTCATATGTAGTAACAGATTTTTGTTGCTTTTTATTTTTCTGTTTTTATATAAACATACACACTGCCAGTCAAAGGTTTCCACATTTTTTTGGTTTAGCTTCAAGAAACTACTTCAAGTTAAATCCTCATAACTGAGAAAGCCAGTTTAGAAAACAAAATGAAAACATTAGCCACAAAAAGGGTCAGCTGCAGTTTACTATCTCACAAAACAAGCAGATCTTTAAGTGTTAATTGAATTGGCTAATTAAGGTTTCTTAGGTTCCAACAAAGACTTCTCCATGTATGTCTGACATTTATAGCTAGATATATGAAATGACACAGGATGTCAGCACACATGAGCATGTAGTACGTACGTACACACACACACACACACACACACACACACACACACACACAGTTATGAAGCTAGCGTAAAGTTTCAAGGCTGAAATATAACTTAACTAAAAAATGAGCATATATCTGCAGCATCCAAAGTTCAAGGCTAGCATGAATCTGTTATTTTACAAAATACAAAACTAGTTTTAAGCTGAAAGAAATAACATTATAAAAGCTGTAATAAACAAATTTCAAACAATGGGTGTGACAGTGTACAAAACTAGCATAAAGAGAAAAACATAGCATGAATGTATTAAAGTTAGCACATAGCTGTATTATACTGTACAAAGTTACAAATAGCTAGCATAAATCTAAAACTTGATAGAGAAGAAAAGTTAGCATAAAGTTTGAAAATAGACAAAATCAAAACCTGGCATAAAGATGTGGTAAACAAATCAGCAAAGTATGAAATTAGCACGAAACTAAAACTAATCTATGGCTAACAGCCCTAGCATACTATAGTAAGTATACTCAGATCAAAGGTTGACAATATACAGTACTGTGAAAAAGTATTTGCCCCCTTCCATTTTTGCAGATTTCACATTTGAATGTTTCTGATCATCAAACTACTTTTAATATTAAGCAAAAATAACCAAAGTAAACAGAAAATGCCATTTTTAAATGATGATTTTATTTACTGAAGGAAAAACACTGTTCAGATCTACCTGCCCCTGTGTGAAAAAGTAATTGCCCCTTAGCTACTAAATTAACCAGTTAACCAAATTCAATTGACTATTGGGTTTAATTTCAGTAGCCACACCCTGGCATGATCACTGCCAGACCTGAATCTAAACATCACTTAAATAGAAGCTATCTGCAATGTGAAGCAGGATAGAAGGTCTCAAAAATCAGCACATGATTCCACGTTCAAGAGAGATTGAAATACAGGTGTGAAACAAATTCACTGAAATCTACCAGTCTGGAACAGGTTACAAAACCACTGCTAAGGCTCTGGGACTCCAGAGAAACACAGTGAGAGCCGTTATTCACAAATGGAGAAAACCTGGAACAGTGGGGAACCTACACAGGAGTGACCGACCTACCAAAGTTCACCAAGAGTGCATTGACAACTCATCCAGGAGGTCACAGAAGAACCCAGAGAAACATCTAAAGACCTGCAGGCCTCACTTACCTCAGTTACAGTCAGTGTCCACGATTCCACAATAAGAAAGACACAGAGCAAAAATGGGACCCATGGGAGAGCTACAAGGCACCAAAACACTGCTGACCAAAAAGAACACAAATTTTTATGAACAAAACATTTACCAAAAACATCTAGACGACCCACAAGACATTTGGGATTATTTATTTCATAGAATTACTTTTTTCACATGGGTGATTTAGGTTTTGAATAAATAATTATTTATCTTCAGTAAATGACAGGATTATTTAAAACCCACATTTTGTGTTTACTCATTTTTTATTTCATATAAAACATTTCAATCTGACAAATTAGGAAAGATTTAAGAAATTTGGGAAGGGGCAAATACTTTTTCACAGCAGTGTAGCTATAAAAACTATAGTGTACAAAATTCACAAGATAGCATGAAGCTAAAAATCAAAATAGTACAAACATTCTGCTGACTTTCTCCCATTTCTGTTATTCTAACATCATGATTCCCAACTTATTCAGGAATATCAGATGAACTTGCCGGTTTATTAGCATGTTAAAGTTTTGGTGTTTTATGATAACTGTTGAGTGTGTGATGTCCCGAGGTTCTGATGCTGCTGAGTGACACGGGAAACTTTAAAAGACGACTTTACTCGGGATGCTGATCCAGAAATACACACATGGTTACTCTGAGGACTGAGTCTCCACAACAGAGTTTGTGATGTTTAGGATTCAGGAAGCTGGAGATGATGAACACAAGATTTTTCTGAAAGAGTGTCATTGCAGTTTGCGTTGTTCAGTTATTGAGCAACAATTTTACTTTTCTTTTCAAGTACGAGTCTGTTACGTTCGGCTTTTTTCACACCACAGAAGCTTTTTCACAACACTCTTATTATTCTCTCTCTCTCTCTCAAATTTGACCCTCAGATACTCGTTTTGAATTAAGCATAAGTTTAATGCGAGATATGCAATCAACTGCAAATCAATTTTTGTTTAAAGGAGAATGAAATTTAATTTCGCGGTTCACATCATAAGCATTGTGAGCCAAACAGTACTGCAGAAGCAGTTCAGAACTGTTACATCGCTGAAGTACAAAATCTAAAACTTGAACTAAAATACAACTTAGCACATTTTGCTCTGGTCCCTCTGGCGCCCTGCTGTGGTACAGCCAGTGGAACTGATTGCGTTTCAGTTAGTCGTGAGTCATTATTGTTGGAAACCTTCTGAGTTTGACCCATGAGCATATCAAAAAAATGATAAATACTTATTGCATATTTTATTACATCATATAATGTATATACATTTTTCTGCTCATTGGTGCCAATAATTCTGGACTCAACATTGTAATCAGTACATATAGTACATCATATACATACAACCTACATGTGTTTAACGATCCATATCCAATATATTCTTCAGTATATTCTATTAAAAAAATCTAAATGTAACTCAGTATCTCCAGGAAGTCTGTAAAGTCGAGACCTTTGAGCCTTTTGATCTTCCTGACCATCACACGCAAGCCGAGATCCACCAACGTGTTGATGTGTGTGTTCCAGAGTTTACGGTGTCCAGACGGGAACATCTGTCACCAGATGGACAGGTCAGAGAAGTGGAAGAAGCGCAAAGAAGAACGATCAAAACGCACCGAGACAGACGCTGACAGCTCGCTTTGAAGAGCGACTCCATTTTAAAAGTCGAACATTCATAATTTAATTCATAATTTATTCAGATCTTATTTACACACGCAGAGGATCTGAGGCTCGCTGATGAGACGCACATCAATGCTAATACGGTAACAGTTGTTGACTTTCAAGGGTGTCTGACTTCTTCAAACCACGACCCTTACTTGTTCATCAAACAGCACAGCAGTGCATTATGGGTAATCGCTATGTGCTCCATTAGGCACTGAAATTTTTACATTTCCTACTTCAGAGCAAACTGCAAACTTTAAAATTAGCAGTAAATAGTGCTATAGCTAGTCAGAGTTAGCAGTGTACAAACAAACATAGAAACTGTTTACAGTGTAAACCAGAGACTGTGATCACTGTAGCCTCAGATTCCTGATCCGGGTTGAAAAGGTCGACGTGTGGTGAGAAGCTTTTCTGCTCACCACAGCTGTACAGAGTTGTGACGTGATGATAGATGTGATCATTGTAACTGAAGCTCATAACCTGTAATCTGTGTGCAGATACGTGATTGGCTGATGTGGATGTGTTCCTAATAAAGTGGGTGTTGAGTACACATTGGAGCACACACGATATGTTAAATGCATTATTTAATTTCATATTTAATGAAAGTCTGATATTCTGGAGGTTACAAAAGCTAAACAGCATCTTAGCAGTTTTTCTGTTTCACATTAATGTTATAGTTGATATACAGTGTATAGTTGTCACATTAATTGTGTGTAGTTTAGTGTATTTACATATAACATTTGCTGTATCAGACTGAACCCTTTCCTTTAGATTATAAAGCTTCAGCGTATAAACACAAACTGAAGGTCGAACATTAACCAACATAAGACAAGTAATAAATTCAGCACATATGTACAACAGCAACACATAAATTCTGAGCTAACTCTAAGTTTTACTAGTTTTAAATAATTAAACATAAAGTCCCAGGTGTTTGTTACAGGGGAAAATTCAGCTCTCAAAAACAAAGAACAAAGTTCTTCAAAAGTCTATTTCATTGTTCTCATAAAAAGATCAGCCAAGTCTTAAAAATGAGAAAAAAAAAATTAAAAATGGCATAAACTTACCAGATCAGAGGATTCATTTCCAGATACAGGTCCAGTAGATCCCACTGGATCCAGTGATCCACAGATATGGATAAATTTCCAAAAACTTTTAGCCTTTAGCTACTTTAGTTTAAAAAAAACTTTAGCTACTTTTTAATCTGCTTCTTTTCACTGGCCCCCTTTTTAACCACTGAAAACTATCTATTGTTGTTTTTCCCGCCAACAACTGACTCCTCCCCCTTTGCTTTTTTTCCCCACCAATCATGTTAGCCACACCCCAATACTGATCAGCCAATAGCGAAAAGATGATTAGATTTTTTTAAATATGAAAAGAAAATTATAAATAAACTTCACGGACCTCTACAGCTTACATCTGTTTTAGTAAGATATTATTTATCTAATAAAGTATCTATTTATTTCTAATATCTATTTTGGTTTACAATTTGGATTTATTTCTTGATTAATGTTTAGATTTATAAATTAATTATATTTTGATGATTTGCATTTTTATTTTGATTTACAATTTAGATTTTTTTCTTTTATTTATGATAATAAATTACGGGCTTTCAGTAATTCTTTGAACTGTTCTTTTCTGGGGAAGAATGAGTCTACAACATACACCTTTAAGAGAAATTAAGAATTAATATAAAAAAATTAATAGAGTTAAATGTTCTTAGTGAGTTGCACTTTGACCAGTTGCTTTTGTTCTCCATCAGCAAGCTTCTGTCAGAATTCTGGTTGGGTATCTGGCTGCACTTCTTGGCAGAATTCAGTTAAATTTGTTGGTTTGTGGCATAGACGTGACTTAAGCCCTGTCCACATATTTTGGATACAGTTGAGGTCAGAACTGATGGTAGCTGATGGTTTGAGGTTCTGCTGAAGAACTCTGAATTTCCTTCTTCACTATTCCATACACATTGTGTAAGGTACCAGTTCCACTGGCAGCAAAAGCGTGATGCTACCACCACCATGCTTACCAGATGGTACAGTGTACTAAGACTTGAATGCCTCACCTTTACTCTTCCAAACACACCTCTGAGGGCTGTACCACAACACAAGATCAAATACCTTTGGGTTTCAGTATGACAGGCAGCTAAAGTTAACAAAAATTCACACACTGGCTTAAACATTCAAATGTTACTTCATGGGTCTCTGCACACAGTGTGTTTGCTTGGGTTTTCTGCATCAACTACAGTGTGCAAGTTCGTACGTGCTGCAAAAAATCCAATGCAATGCGCACACTCTGTGTTACAATCAGCGCATGACGTCTGCAGGTGGCATTCACGAAACGTATAAGGCTCAAGAAGCTTATAAAGATAGAGAATCCCTTCTCTAGACAGTCTGTATCTGCCATATAAATATGCATCAGAAAATGTTAAAGGATTCTGTCTGTTTTTAATAACCTGAGCACTTTATAAAGAACCTTTCACAATACAAACACTGAGCTCAACGGCATCCTCGAGGGATGGTGACGCCATCCTAATTCCAAGCTCTGTGAATGGACTGGAGGTAAGTTTTTTACCCGCTCAGTGATTTTAGCTTTAACTTAACCTGCCCTGTGTAAAGTAGGTTTAACTTAAAGTTAGCTTGCTAACCCTGAAATCATGCTTCGTGGTTCAGCCCTCAGGTAATTGTGGCCAATCAACTCAAACTTTGTCTAATCTGTCCATAAAACTTTCCTCCAGAAGGCCGTGTGCTCAGCTGCAAATTGTACCTGAACTTGAAGGTGGTGATTTTGGAGCAGGAGCTTCTTTCTTGTACAGCAGCCTCTCAGTCCATGCTGATGTAAAACTTGTTTAGCTGTAGACAGTGACACTGGTGTTCCAGCAGCTTCTAGTTCATGGTAGCCCTGTGCCTTGGGGGTTCTTGGGTTGTTCCTGACCATCTGAATCAGTTTCCTCTCAGCTGAGGGTGACAGTTTGGTTCTTCCAGACCTTGGCAAAGTGGCTTCACCTCTCAATAACGTGTCCTTACACACAATTGTTTGAACTGATGATCTTGGAGTCTGCAGTTGTTTAGAAATGGCTCTAAGAGATGTTCCTGACTTGTGTAAATCTACAATCATCTTTCTCAGATCTGCACTGAGCTCCTTAGACTTTCCCACTGTACTGTATGTTGGTAAATCCAACGAGTGTCAAACAAACTCCTTTTATGTGGTACAGAGAAGCGACCAGCTGTAGTCAGTCTTCATCACTAACAGGAAGTTAAGAGTCCGTGGCAAGTTAAAAGAGATTTAGAAACTTTCAGCACCACTGAATTAATAATCTGAGTGGATTTGTATAATTTTG
This sequence comes from Scorpiodoras heckelii, assembly GCA_028566435.1. NCBI lineage: Eukaryota > Metazoa > Chordata > Actinopteri > Siluriformes > Doradidae > Scorpiodoras > Scorpiodoras heckelii. The sequence continues at coordinate 4,215,890 of JAOVVH010000059.1, read as the reverse complement.
ACCCTGTGTTGATTTCAGAAAATTAAAAAAAAATTAAACTTTTTCTGTCCAAAACTTTTTTTTCTGCCCCAGAAAAAGAACAGTTCAAAGAAACCACTGGAAGCCTGATACTGCCACGACCTTCACGTCCATGATGAATGGATGGAAATTTCTCACCACAACTGTATATTTTTAATTATGATTTATATATAAATTTGTGGTTTTCAGTTGAGAGTTTGATGTAGATGGAGATTACAGAGTTCTCTGTTCCAGCACTAAAATAATAATGATAACCTCAGTGATCACACCAGCCTTATAATTATCTCCTAAATGCTCATAATACTATGTTATTATCTCTGAAATAATAAAAGTGGAGTAATTATAAGAAAAATAATGGTCATTAAGGATTACAGAACCATAAATGAAGCCAAGTTACACATGAAAACATTAAACAATAAAAACAGAAATTGTCAGGATGAGACAGAATAAATTCCCACTCTGGCCTGTGATGAATAATTTACACATCAGGGCAGGTAGAACGTTCAGAGAGCGAATAATCGGTGCTTCATAAAGGATTTAACAATCTGAGTTTAACCTCATGTCTGGGTCACAATAGCCCATTTAAAAAAAAATTACTAAAATGTGAAATTAAAAAGATTTCCAGCCCAACACTTAGCTCAGATTTCATGAATTCCATGAAAATGTATTTTTTTAAAAAGAATCTGAATAAATCTAGAACTCTTACAAGTTCTTCAGTTGTCCCTCTACGGGAACCCTTAAAGATCCCATCCATGTTTCTCCACCACAAGGTGTCTCCCTGCCACAAAGGAGACTTTGAGGAAGCTGAGAACTTCGTAATGAAGGAAGCCAAAGAACTCTCAACAAACCCAAGTCTTGAGGACTACTAAGTACCAAGAGCTAAAAGTTGAACTCCTGACAGGTTCTAGGTACTACGAACAAAATAATGAGCTAGGATTTGGAGTTTGTACCACATGCTAATACACACATTCTTAGGACAAATGTTTTTTCAAGAGTTCTTAAGGGATTCAGTGGATATTTAAGAGTTTGTAGCTTTAAAAATGGTTCTACTTAGAACCCCTTCTGATAGGAAAGTACTTTTAATAAACTAATTAAGTTAATTAATTATAAAATCAACTTTTAAATAACCATTTGAAGAACCATTCCTTCTAAAAATCTTGAGGTTTTTATACAAAATTATAAAACATATTTCTGTGGGGTTCTTTATGGGTGTATTAATTATTTAAGGGTTCATAAATTACATAAAGGAGTTCTATTTGGATGCTTTTCTGTCTTTTTAGGAAACTTATTTACCCAGTGCACTGATAAAGAACCTCTGAAGAACCATTGTTCTTAAAGTGTAGCAAGCACCTGGTAGGTTCTAGATACAAGAACGAAAAAAAAAATCACCAGTAGTTTGTGGTTTGTACTGCACACATACCCAGTTAATACAAACTGAATCTGAAAGGGCTCCAAGTCAAACCCATGTCTGGACCTGCGTATTTATCAGATCTGCTACAGAGACATGAGCCAAGCAGGACTCTCGGATCTTTAGGAACTAGTCAGTTAGTCCTGCTTCAGGTGAAAACTAAACATGGAGAAGCAGCGTTTAGCTTCTATGCTGCTCTTAAATGGAACCAGCTGACTGAGAACATTAGAAGAGCCCCAACTTTAGACACTTTTAAATCAAGACTAAAAACATGCTTGATTGGGCAGAATTACAGCTCACATTAAAACACTCCTCACTTTTTATTCTGTAACAACAGTTTATAATTGTATAATTTTAATTGTTTGAATCATTTTAATCATGTTTTCTTTTACTGCCAAATTTAAGTCATCTAAATGCCTTGAAATGAATGAAATGAATTTTCTTTTACTGCACTATTTAAATTGTTTTAAATTACTGTTTTTTTATTCTTGCTCATAATTTAACTGTTTTTTACTGTTTCTTTTGACTCTGTAAAGCACTTTGAATTGCCCTTGTGTAAAAGGGGCTCTATAAATAAACTTGCCTTGTGGGTTCTCTGTAGACCCTGTAAGGTTTCCCTGAGAAGTGAAGGTTGTTTGTGCAGTTGGTTTTGTTTTCATGTGTTTTTTTTTCCCTTTTCCTCAGGATTAATGATCGTTCACATGAACTTTCTTCTGTCAAGCACAAAGCATTATTCTGTTTTTTTTAAGCACATGCAGCAAATCTGTCACTCTTGAAAATGCAGCAAGGCGCCGAGAAATAAATAATTCATGTCACAGGTACGCTTATATTAATATCCCCAAACCGCTCTGCTGGGAAGAAAAGGTGTTGTGATGCCGACAAAAACTCATCACCGCGTATCTGTGGATTCCATTTCAAATCCTCAGAGTGAGATCCGTCTTTACACACACACACACACACACACACACACACACAAACACAGACACACACACACACACACTCTCTCTCTCTCACACACACACACTCTCTCTCTCTCTCTC
>JAOVVH010000059.1:4104450-4114736 GCA_028566435.1 Scorpiodoras heckelii | reverse complement strand
AGTGAATAATGAGGCAACATTCAACAGTCGTTTCTCTTAAAATAGACTAGTGATAAACGGCAACAACATTTTCAATGGATAGTGTAAAAATTTTTAAATAGTTTTTCCAAAATAAATTAATCAAATAATTTTTTAATGAGAGGCTATAGACAGAGGAGTAAAGTACATTACCATTATGTTTAAAAAATATAATGTATCATTCTGAAAGTAAACTAGCAACAATATCCTTCTTCTCTTAATATTTCAAAATATTACTACTATATTTTTAAATCATCTATTTTTATAATTTGTTATTAGTAACACTAAAACACCATTGTAGTAAAAGAGTATCCCTTTTAAATAAGGTTAATAAAATATTGACTTTTGGTTTTGAAGAAATTTATTTTCATACATTTGGTTTAGAGGTCCAAATAAAGGCCATTCAGAGCAGAATGTGCTAGCACGCTAACCAGAATAAAAATGACTCATTTAGAAGAAACACAGTGTAGTGAGGTCAGTCAGATTCACCCACATAAGCGAGTGTGTAACGAGGTCTCGGCACGCCAATGACCCTGGAGCAGAGCGCTGAAGCGAGGGAATGTAAGTGACAGAGACTGATGTGTGTGTGAGAGAAAGCATCCAGAATAGAGGCCTATTTAGCCTGAGTTTACCTAACATACAATAGCAGCATAACTCTGAACACACACTTTGCTGTAACACTAAAACTCACTCTGCTGTAACACTAAAAATTACTTTACTGTAACACTAAAACTCACTGTGCTGTAACACTAAAAGACCCTTTACTATAACACAAAACTCACTTTAATGTAACACTAAAACTCAATTTGCTGTAACAATAAAACACTTCAATATAACACTAAAACTCACTTTGCAGTAACACTAAAACTCACTTTACTGTAACACTAAACACACTTTACTGAAACACTAAACTCACTCTGCTGTAACAGTGAAACACTTTGTTGTAATATTAAAATCACTTTACTGTAACACTAAAACACACTTTACTGTAACAGTAAAACTCAGTTTGCTGTAACAATAAAACACACTATGCTGTAACACTAACCTCACATTACTGTAACACTAAACTCACTTTACTGTGACATTAAAGTCAGTTGACTGTAACACTAAAACACACTTTAATGTAACACTAAATTTCACTTTGCAGTAACAATAAAGCACACTTTACTGTTACACTAAAGTCACTTTACCGTAACAATAAAACTCAAACTTCTGTAACACCAAAATAAACTCCACTGTAACACTAACTTCATGTTACTGCCGCACTAAACTCACTTTAATGTAACACTGAAAGAAAATTCACTGTAACACTAAAACTAACTCTGGTGTAACACCAAAACTCTGTCTGCTGTAACACTAAAACTCACTCCGCTGTAACATTAAAACACACTTTACTGTAACACTAAAACTCACTTTGCTGTAACAATAAAACACACTGTACTGTAACACTAAACTGACTTTACTGTAACACTAAAACTCACTCCTCCGTAACACCAAAACACACTCTGTTGTAAAACTAAGCTCACTTTACTGTAACACTAAAACTCACTTTACTATAATAAAAAAACACACTTCAGTATTACACTAAAACTCACTCTGCTGTAACACCAAAACACATTCCTAGTAAAACTAAGCTCACTTTACTGTAACACGAAAACTCACTTTGCTGTAACACTAAAACCCACTTTACTGTAACACGAAAACTCACTTTGCTGTAACACCAAAACACACTTCGTTGTAACACTAAACTCACATTACTGTAACATTAAAACTCACTTCACTGTAATACTAAAACACACGTCACTGTAAGACTATAAGTCACTCTGCTGTAACACCAAAAAAATTACACTGTAACACTAAGCTCACTTTATTGAAACAGTAAACTCACTCTACTGTAACAATAAAAAACACTTTACTGTAACAGTAAAGTCAGTTTACTGTAACACTAAAACTCACTTTGCTGTAACAATAAAACACATTTTAATGTAACACTAAAACACACTCTGCTGTAACACCAAAACACACTCCATTGTAACACTAAGCTCACTTTACTGTAACACTAAAACACCCTTCACTGTAACACTAAAACTCACTCTGCTGTAACACCAAAACACACTCCGTTGTAACATTAAGCTCACGTTACTGTAACACTAAAACGCACTTTACTGTAACATTGAACTCAATCTGCTGAAAAACTAAAACACATTCCACTGTAACAATAAAACACACTCCACTGTAACACTAAACTCTCTTGGCTGTGACACTAAAACCCACTTCACTGTAACACTAAACTCACTTTACTGTAACATTAAACTCACTTTACTGTAACACTAAACTCACTCTGCTGTAAAACCAAAACACACTCGGTTGTAACACTATCACTTTGCTGTAACACTAAAACTCACTTTACTGTAATGCTAAAACACACTTCACTGTAACACTAAAACTCAATTTACTGTAAAACCAAAACACACTTCACTGTAGCACTAAAATTCCCTCGGTTGTAACATTAAAACTCACTTTACTGTAACACTAAAACACACTTCACTGTAACACTAAAACTCATTCTGCTGTAACACAAAACACTATATTGTAACAATAAAACTCACTTCGCTGTAAGAATAAAACACACTGTACTGTAACACTAAACTCACTTTACTGTAACACTAAAACTCACTCTACTGTAACATTTAAACTCACTCTTCTGTAACACTAAAAGACACTATATTGTAACAATAAAACTCATTTAGCTGTAAGAATAAAACACACTATACTGTAACAGTAAACTCACTTTACTGTAACACTAAAACTAACTCTGCTGTAACACCAAAACACACTCAGTTGTAACACTAAGCTTACTTTACTGTAACATTAAACTCACTTTACTGTGACACTAAAATCACTTTATTGTGACACTAAAACTCACTCTGCTGTAACCGTAAACACATGATGCCGTAACACTAAAACTCACTCTGCTGTAACACTAAAACACGTTCCGCTGCAATAATAAAACACACTCCACTGTAACTGTAAACTCACTCAGCTGTAACACTAAAACACACTTCACTGTAACACTAAAACTCACTGTGCTGTAACACAAAAACACACTTCTCTGTAACACTATAATTCACTCTGCTGTAACACTAAAACTCACTTTGCTGTAACAATAAAACACACTTTACTGTAACACTAAGACTCACTCTGCTGTAACACCAATACACACTCTATTGTAACACTAAGCTCACTTTACTGTAACACTAAACTCACTCTGCTGTAACAATAAAACACACATTACTGTGACAATAAAATCACTTTATTGTAACATTAAAACTCACCTTGTTGTAACACTAAAACACACGTTACTGTATCACTAAAACTCACTCTGCTGTAACATTAAAACACATTCCGCTGTAATGATAAAACACACTCCACTTTAACAATAAACTCACTCGGCTGTGACACTAAAACCCACTTCACTATAACAGAAAACTCACTTTACTTTAACACTAAAACTCACTCTGCTGTAAGAATAAAACTCACTTCACTGTAACACTAAAACTCACTCTGCTGAAACACTAAAACACATTCCGCTGTAACAATAAAACAGACTCCACTGTAACATTAAACTCACTCGGCTGTGACACTAAAACCCACGTCACTGTAACAGTAAACTCACTTTACTTTAACATTAACACTCACTTTACTATAACACTAAACTCACTTTACTGTAACACTAAACTCACTTTACTGTAACAATAAACTAATTTTACTGTAACACTAAACCCACTTTACTGTAACTCTAAAACACACTTTACTGTAACAGTGAACTCACTTTACTGTAACATTAAAACTCACTTTACTGTAACAATAAACTAATTTTACTGTAACACTAAACCCACTTTACTGTAACTCTAAAACACACTTTACTGTAACAGTGAACTCACTTTACTGCAATACTAAAACTCACTTTACTGTAATACTAAAACACACTTGACTGTAGCAGTAAAACACTTTCCGCTGTAACAATAAAACACACTCCACTGTTACACTAAATTCACTTTACTGTAACAATAAAACTCAGTTTACTGTAATACTAAACTCACTTTACTGTAACACTAAAACTCACTCTGCTGTAACAATAAAAGGCACTTCACTGTAACACTAAAACTCACTGTGCTCTAAAACTAAAACACACTTTACTGTAACACTGAACTCACTTTACTGTAACACTAAAACTCACGTTACTGTAACACTGATCTAACTTTACTGTAACACTAAAACTTACTTTACTGTAACACTAAACACACTGTACTGCTACACTAAAACTCATTCTGCTGTAACACTAAAACAGACTTTACTGTAACACTAAACTCACTTTGCTGTAACAGTAAAACTAACTGTGCTGTAAAACTAAAACCCACTTTACTGTAACACTAAAACTCACTTTGCTGTAACACTAAAATACACTTTACTGTAACACTAAACTCACTTTACTGTAATACTAAAACACACCTGACTGTAACACTAAAACACATTCTGCTGTAACAATAAAATACACTCCACTGTTACACTAAAATACACTTTACTGTAACACTAAACTCATTTTACTGTAACACTGAACTCACTTTACTGCAACACTAAAACTCACTTTCCTGTAATACTAAAACACACTTGACTGTAACACTAAACTCACTTTACTGTAATACTAAAACAGACCTGACTGTAACACTAAAACACATACTTCTGTAACAATAAAACACACTCCGCTGTTACACTAAACTCACTCTGGTGTAACACTAAAACCCACTTCCCTGTAGCACTAAACTCACTTTACTGTAACAGTAAAACTCACTTTACTGTAACACTAAAACTCACTCTGCTGTAACAGTAAAAGGCACGTCAGTGTAACAATAAAACTCACTCTGGTCTAAAACTAAAACACACTTTACTTTAACACTAAAACTCACTTTACTGTAACACTAAACACACTGCACTGTAACACTAAACTCACTTTACTGCAACACTAAAACTCACTTTACTGTAACACTACACTCACTTTACTGTAACACTAAAATTCACTCTGCTGTAACACTAAAAACCAATTCACTGTAACCCTAAAACTCACTTTACAGTAACACTGAACTCACTTTACTGTAACACTGAACTCACTTTACTGTTACAGTAAAACTCACTTTACTGTAACACTGAACTCACTTTACTGGAACACTAAACTCACTTTACTGCAACACTAAAACTCACTGTACTGTAACAATAAACTCACTTTTCTGAAACACTAAAACTCACTCTGCTGTAACAGTAAAAGGTGCTTCACTTTAACAATAAAACTCCCTCTGCTGTAACACTAAAACCCACTTCACCGTAACCCTAAAACTCAATCTGCTGTAACACTAAAAGAGACTTTACTGTAATATTAAACTCACTTTACTGTAACAGTAAAACTAACTGTGCTGTAAAACTACAACGCACTTTACTGTAACACTAAAACTGCCTTTGCTGTAACACTAAAATACGCTTTACTGTAACACTAAACTCACTTTACTGTAACACTAAACTCATTTTACTGTAACACTAAAACCCACGTTACTGTAACTCTAAAACACACTTTACTATTACACTAAACTCACTCTGCTGTAACACTAAAGCCCACTTCCCTGTAACACTAAACTCACTTCACTGTAACACTAAAACTCACTTTATTGTAATACTAAACTCACTTTACTGTAACACTAAAACTCACTCTGCTGTAACAGTAAAAGGCACTTCACTGTAACAATAAAACTCACTCTGCTCTAAAACTAAAACACACTTTACTGTAACACTAAACTTACTTTACTGTAACAATAAAACTCACTTTACTGTAACACTAAACTCACCTCACTGTAACACTAAACTCACTTTACTGTAACATTAAAACTCATTTTACTGTAACACTAAAACACCCTCTGCTGTAACACTGCTGTAACACTAAAACTCGCTTTGCTGTAACACTAAAACTCACTTAACTGCAACACTAAAACACACTCTACTGTAACATTAAAACTCACTTCACTGTAACATTAAAACTCACTGCAGTGAAACACTAAAACACACTCGACTGTAACATTAAAACTCACTTCACTGTAACACTATAACACACTCTACTATAACACTAAAAGTCATTTTGCTGTAACTCTAAAACTCACTTTGTTGTAACACTAAAACTCACTTTACTGTAACACTAAAACTGACTCCACTGTAACACAAAAACTCACTCCACTTTAACACTATACTCTTTTTGCTGTAACACTAAAACTTAAAAGATATTGGAAAACAAATTGTCCGAATTATGTGGAAGGGAATTTGCTGAAAAGAGTATGAAGCATGTTGAAGGAATAAGAAAAATCTTTCATTTGTAACCCAAAAAAACCCATTCCTTTTTAACAGCAAAACTCACTCTGCTGTAACATTAAAACACACACTGTTGTAACACTAAATCACAAAGGATCTTGTAAAAAACAAATTGTGTGTATTATATGGAAGAGAATTTGTTGAAAGGAGTAAGTCGAAGAAATGGTGACGTAGGACTGCTTTCACCTTGTGGTAAAATGCAAAAGACTGACCACTTTTACCAGTACCCGGATCTGTACCAGTACTAGTATCTGTACCAGTACCAGTACCAGTCTCAGTCTCAGTCTAACAAAGATCACAGAACACAGGTTTAAGGTACTGTGGATTATTTGAGGTTCAGTTATACATTACAGAGTTCTGTAGCTGGACAGTGGCTATTGTCCTGTCCAGCTAAAAGTAAGTTCACACTGAAAATATCACAGAGGGGATGTTTAGTGTCTATTTCACTTTCCTGAAACAGACAAGTTTTCATTCCACACCAACTTTATTATACACACATCTCATGTCTGTTAGAATCCAGCACCGAATGTCCGGTTGCATGTTTTGGATCTAAAGCTTAAAGCAAAAACGCCACTGAGATCCACTTACATCACACACTCCCACTTTCTCTCTGCTGTGAACTTAGTAAATTTAAAGATATATATCTGTCTACAGCAGTGTTGCACCAATATTTAGTTGACATATAGATCAAGCACAGTGAAATTAATATTCACTATACATTTCACTGGATAAACAAAAACATTTAGTGAAAAGTTAAATGAAAGAACTTTTCATATCTCTAAAACTGAGAAACAGCCAAAATTGTCTACAACTCTGAGAAACTAGTCTGCTATTTTGGATTAATGGAACATGATGCTGTCCTGACGTATCGTTAAGTAAAGCTTCCGCTTGTTCTGAACGCAGCAGCCTGCTTTCCTTACCAGGAAAAGAAAATCAAGGCTAATTACACCCATCTTATTCAAGCTACACTGGCTCAGGAGTGAAAAAGTACTGAGAAACTGTACTTAAGTAAAATTATGGGGTACTGCGACAATGACATGTGAATGTACAGAGCCAAAAATGGACATTTTAACTCATTGAAGATTAAACATCCAGACTTGTTTGTTTGTTTGTTTGTTTGAATATTCAGCTTGGAATCCTTCACTGGACAGTTTAGTCTCAGCACTGCTGAGAAAAGATGATGTGAAAAATCCATTGTGTGTGAAAGTCATAATAAAGCAGAAGATCAACTTACCAGAACTCATTTTACTCTGCATCTGCTAAGTATTTACACTTTGTTAATGTGAAAATCAGCTGTTAGTGCAGTTGTGTGTGGATTAATTTGACATTGATGTGAATTTGATTAGAAACAGTCTCTTGAAAAATTAAAATATTGAAAACACAAATGACTGGTGTAGCAGATGAGCAAGAGCAACATAGAATAGCTCTCTTATGGCACTGGGAAGTTTTAATGAGTAATTTGAAGGTAAAAATGGAAATATAAGAAGTAAGAAATATGTTTCTTTCTTCTTGTAAATGTATTTGATTAAGAGTATGAGAGAACTCAATTTCAATAACATACTGTGTAAAATAAATTTCTACCAAAAATTCAATTCAATTCAGTTTTATTTCTAAAGTGCTTTTAACAATGGACATTGTCCCAGAGCAGCTTTACAAAGACAAAAAATCCAAACATAATTTATAGGTTTTATTTCTTACTGTTATCCCAAATGAACAAGGCGATGGTGATGGTGGTGAGGAAAAACTCCCTCAGAAATTAAGAGGAAGAAACCTTGAGAGGAACCAGACTCAAAAGGGAGCCCATCCTCATTTGGGTGAGACGGGAAAGTACGATAATAAATAATTATTTCTTTAACTGAGTGCTATATAGTAATAAAAACTACACTTGTAACCAGTAAACTGATTAAAGTTCACACTGTTACAGTTATAAACTGTTCACAGATGGAGATTTACTCAGGTACAGTAACTCTAGTATTTTTACTCTGGCTGCACTGATTACAAAATCTTGATGATGAAGTGAAGTAAAGTGTAGAAATGATGAAGGTCTGAATGGTGTATCGCTCCAGCGTCTCGCTCCTCTCCTGAAGCAGTAGAACTCATCCCAACACATCATGAATTCCTCCTCGTGTCCTGTGATTAATCCTGCATGTTCCACATTGTTCTTCAGTTCATCTTTGAGTAGTTTGTTTATTGTGTCATTCCAGTCCAAGCCTTGGTTCTGTTTTTATTTTGTTTTTGTTTTTTTTTCTGTGCTCAAGAATGAAAATGGATTGTCCTTTTTTATTTCCTGCCTGAGAAATCTGTGAAGAATTTTATTTAGGAATCAGGATGACATTAGCTAAAATGTTCTCCACTTATTGTCATGGATTAGCACTGAAATATAGGAAGTGCTGTTCAGCTAAACTAACACTGGCATAAAGTGTAACTCTAGAAGATTAATATGGCTTGGTGTCCTGTCAGTGGGTAAATGAAGCTAAGCAGCAGTCTAGCCTGTGATGATCAGATGTATATACGCATCTCGTAGGCCCTGCTTAAACTTGGGTTTAAAATGCATCCTGGGTCACAAGTGGACACCTCTAAATACCAGCATAAACAACCATCAAGATGCAGAGTGGCCCGATTACTCAAACCGCTTACCAAGGTGCTCTGGGATGCATTTAGCCACATATCTTTTGTAGTGTGAGCGCCAACATGTCCTGATGTGTGTACAAGCTAACTAGCACGCTAAGCCTGTTAAATTCTTACTTAGCAAGCCAACGTCACTGATATAATAGCTACTTAGAGATGGACACTGTAAAGGTGTGTGTGTGTGTGTGTGTGTGTGTGTGTGTGTGTTTATTTTTTTAAATAGTTGTGAAATTCAGTTGAGACTAAAGTTGCACAAAGCTGAACCTGCACTTAGCAACCGCAAAGCAAACAAAGCATCATCTCGCTCTATCTTTCTCTTTCTGTCTGCCTCCTTCTTTCTATCTCTCACTCACTGTGTGTGTGTGTGTGTGTGTGTGTGTGTGTGTGTGTGTGTGTGTGTGTGTCTGTGTGTGTGTGTGTGTGTGTGTGTGGTACAGTAAGTTGCTGTGGAAACTCACACTGTCTCCCGCAGCAGGTCAGCATGTCACTGGGGACTCAATGCTCCCTCGCTCTGATTGGCCAGTTGACTCTACTAATGGTGTTTACCTGCATGGCCCTAATCTGCTCAGCTTAATAACCTCCACAGGAGAGAGAGAGAGGGATAGAGAAAGAGAGGGAAAGAGAGACAGAGAGAGACAGAGACAGAAAGAGAGAGAGAGAGACAGAGAGACAGAGAGAGAGAGACAGAGAGAGAGAGAGACAGAGAGAGAGAGAGAGAGAGAGAGAGAAAGAGAGAGAGAGAGAGAGACACACACACACACAGAGAGAGAGAGAGAGAGAGAGAGAGAGAGAGAGAGAGAGAGTGTTATATGTGAATGATTGATGATGGTGTGGTGTGATGAAGCGGAGTGACTGTGACCACGAAGTGTAGTTGATTATTTCCCTTTAACAGTAATATTCCTCTTATGCCACAGCAGTTTACTATGTTTTATTTGTTACTGAATGGAGTGTCACATATTTTATTCCTTTATAGTTACATTTAATATTCAGCTTGTTGTGTTACTGAGAAAACACGAAGATGTGTAAACTCCTCTGTCCTGAAGATGTCAGAAAACGTAGTTACAGCTTCACCTCTGATACAAAGCGCTGACACTGGAGACTCCTTCCATACACATGTTACAGAAACACATTTCTCCTTAATGAAAATTTCGCACCATTTATTTTTATTATTATTATTATTATTATTATTATTATTATTATTATTATTATTATTATTATTATTATTATTATTA
>JAOVVH010000059.1:3996370-4007172 GCA_028566435.1 Scorpiodoras heckelii | reverse complement strand
CAGGTGTTTCAGTTTCATTGTCTAACCCCTGTATAATTATATATGTAGGACCCATTTCAGTTGTATTCTATCCTTGGCAGTGCCCAGACATTTTGTGAAACCCTGCCGAAGTGCAAGCGAGTTCGGAGCAACTGTACGCGATCAAATTCTGTGTGAAAATCGCTAAAAGTGCATCAGAAACTCTTGAAACTTGACGCCCATCCACATGAACAACAGATGAAAACGTGGCTGCGCTGATGTCCGTGCTGAACCGCGACCGACGGACGAACGTCAGGACGATCGCACGATTTAGCACTCGCTAAAATCGTCGTTCATGAAATCACCACACAGGAGTTGAGCATGAGGAAAGTTAGAACTTGTCAGCTGATCAGAAGGATCGACGTGCGCTTCGTTGGCTGTGAGAGAATTTTTGGCTGGAAAAAAAAAAACATTCCAGTCCTTCCACATCCACCCTATAGCCCCGACTTGGCTCCATGTGATCTCTGCTTGTCCTTCCAGATGAAAACACGTTTGAAAGGCCACCATTTTGGCACAATAAAACATCCATAGAGCCTCGACCGAGACTCTGACCACCCAAATAGTTGACGATTTCAAGCCCTGCTACCAACAGTGTAGTTCACAAGGATCATATATTGAAAATGTTAATATTGAATTGATAATAATGGGGGAAAAAAATACATATATGGCTGGTATTTTTACACCATGTTTTTTAAAGGCTTTTAAAGCTCATTCAGTATACTGACTACATTTTAGCATGTGGTTAAGTTAAAGTTTCACTAAATGAATTTTACTCGGCAAGTAACCCCACACCTCCGGTCTTACACCATTTTAGGCGTCATTTTATTCCTAAACAATTTGGTCAGAACCGGCGAGAGTTCAGAGTGCACTGGTGGGGGTGTCCGTTTCAAAGGGACTTTGGTGCAATCAATATCTGAGATATGTTAATTCGGTAAAGCTCCGTCCTGTCCTTGATGTTTGCTAGAGTTACAGGCAGGCAGCTGGGGCCAGTGGGTGAATGGGAGGGGGTCAGTGAAAGAGGTGGGCAGCGTCCAGGGCCCAGAAATGCCGCCAATCTCCTCCTGCCTCATGCTACATGTTATTGTGAAACACCTGATAGTTAACTAAGTTAGTCCAGTACTCTGTGTCGTTCTGCCTACTTCTTTTCATTCGGTATGTTTAGAATTGACTGTTAATCTCTCCGAGTGTTGGTATGGAGAGACGCCATTAACCCTGAATCCGAGCTGCCGTGCACGACGCAGTCCTCCTGAACCCTCCAGCCTTGTGGAGTTTCTCTTTACAGTCACTTCTGTTCAGCATCCCATGTACAGCCATCTTCAGAAATCTCCACGCTTTAATATTCCGATGCGTAAAAACGAAGTGCGGATACGATATAAAGCAGCCGCCGAACAAAGGCATGAAGAAAATGTGCTTTTTTCCCCGACTGCTGCTGTGTGCTGAGCTTCGCAACGAGCGAGCCAACCGAGAACTTTTACTGCGGGTATGTGCAGAACGTGATACTTATCTTTGTCGCGGAGTGTAAACCTCTAAAATATATCAGGGTTGACATTTACTGCCCAATTTCCACATGCTCACTGACTATGCCGTTAAAACCTGTATTCTGTAATAATAGACGCTTATAAAAGAGAAGATTCCGGGTACGACAAAGATAACTGGATGTCACCGTGGTAAAAGAATCACGGTATAAACATAAAAGGCAGACGCTGTTACGTGCCTCATGGACGTTTGATCCTGCAGCGTATTTTCGCTGAGGCCTCAGACAGCGTGGCCCTCTAGCGATAACATGTTGTTGCTTTCTTAAACACTGCTGTGAGGACGTCAGCATGGGGTCCTACGTTGTAAGGGGGAACAAAACGCCCGAGTGGCCGTTGCTGTGCTGGCTAAGGCTGTCATAAGAAAGCGTAGTGGACAGATGGACAGATCTTTATCCTTCGCCCAGTCTAGTATTTAGACACATGTTGAGTGATGCTTGCAGAAAGTTCACCACATTAAGATAAGAATAATATGATGGGTAAGAATACTATGGGCAAAGTGTTTTAAAATTGTAACTGCTGCCGGAGCGAAGAAAACCCCTGTCCATCCATCCATCCATCCATCCATCCATCCTCTTCCGCATACATGTGAACGCAATTGGATGTTGGATGTTTGGCCATATCCAAACAGGTCAGCCGGTTTTGACCCAGTCAGCGTAGTGACACAACAGAATTTGCGCATCGAGTTTCACTTCTACAGCTGGAAACTTTCTTCACAGCTGAAGGTTATTCTCCTCCATGTTCCTTTTGACAAAATATCGAGGATGAACCTAAAACAAGCACACTAGTGTTGTTGTACAAGGACCAGTCGGTGTCCAAAATGGCCGTGTGCAAATCGTCATGGCCTGGTGCCTAATGCAGGCTTCTCTTTATCCCCTCACAGGTGGTCATAATTACCGGTGATGGCCTGCGATCAAACCACTGCTAGTAGGAGACACAAGTCTTACACATCGAACAAAGCCATTCATACAGACAGCATTACCTCCTTGCAAAGTAATCACAAGAATATGTGTTTCTGAAGCCTCGAGTGTACTACGCAGAGCCTGTATAGCGTCAGTCCACCACTTCCCTGAAATCGTCTCGTGGATGAGCTGAAGTTCGGATGTCCAATCGAGGCAGCATCCTTTCAGTCAGATGTCGAATCAAGGAGATCTTATCTACACCAAATCGGAACCGTTCCTGATTTTCCAGAACCCCTTGATCATTTCTGAAATGCATCCTTAACATCTTTAATGCATGTGAAACGTGAACTGAACATCTCTTTCGCTCCATCCCGGTCCGGGTCACAGTAAATTTGTCTCGCTATGAAGTACGGCTGCGTAAACCTTAAAAAAGTTTTTCTCGACTATGTACTGTAATACCCCTTTGGGAGAAATCCCAAATCCCAAATCTTTGCTGACTTTCCCCATTCCCCTGATGCAATCTTGATTCCTAAAAGCCCGAGGCGGAAAACTGCATAGTCTGCAGTCATTATCTTCTCGCTCTGCACCGGTAATCCTTAAAAGAGGAAAGGAAATGCTTAATGCAAAGTCGGTCATTATTTGCCAAGGCAAGGCCTTCAGTAAAGCCGTCTCGTGCTCCTCGGCGTAGCGGGGATAGAGGCGGACTGTCAGGGATTGTGCCAGAGCGAGAAGGACTGTAGCTAATCATGCTGCCTCTGAGTCAATAGGAAGGTGACGTTATGGAAGAAGTCATAGTCAGAGCCTTTGTAGGAACTTGGAGAATGATTTCAATAGCTCTTTGTAACTTTTGAAACTCCCCAGGTGCTGTGTTCCGCATTTGTGTCTTCATTTGCGAGCTGTTGTAGAGTCGTTCAGAAGTAATTAAAGTCAAGCGGAAGAGAATACTAAAAAGGAAACGGTTTTCAGAATCATCGGCCAAGCGTATATATAGTTAGTACTTTAAAGTTGTTTTTTTTTTCCTCTCTCTGCATGACATATACAACTAACAGATGTTTCAAGTTCAAGAGAAAAAAGGTTGTGACCCTGTCAGTATTGGGTGAGCTGAATTCTGAAAGGAGTAGTGACTTGAGAAAAGAATCGAGGTGATATTTGGGCTACTTCACTTTATCGGTGTATTATTCCTGGTGTAACCCATAACGCTGTTTCACTAGCCGCAAATAAAAAAAGGGCTTTAAAGATCCACTCGTCTGAGTTGAATATAAATACGCTTGACAGGCAGTTAATCTGTCAGCTTGTCAGTTGTTATTCATTTCGGAGTATGACTGTAGTCTGTAATGTAGCAATGTCTCCACTGTGACCACGGCTCATAAATTTTCACCATTTGGAGCTGGCTGTTAATATGAAGCTGTGTAGCACCAAAATCAGTAATGGTTTCCATAAGCTGCATGCTGTAATTCAGTAAATCAAAGCCAAACTAACAGCTAACACAAGTCCACCATACTGATGCTCCTTTTGAGGCCTCCGGTGAAAAAGTACATGCCCTTCAAAACACTCATTTATCATCGCTTACTTGACAAGGACATATACGAAAACAGAACAATTAGCATACTGCGTTCAGGACAACTTGATAGAGAGCGGTGAAAAAAGCAGATGCAGGGACGTCGTTTCGTAACGATCTGGATGATACATGACGGCCGTGGATTGCTGGAAATAGCAAGAGCCATAAATATCGAGGTTGTATTTGCTAACCCTGAGAAGTCCGCATGGCCAATCAGGATGTTTGATTGTACAACAGCGAAATGCTTCATTTCTGATCGAGCTAACTAGCGGCTAGCTATTTACCTCATCAGCTTGAGGGCCCCCGAGCATTAAAACATCTGACAGACATAATCTTGGAGAAAAACAGGGTTTAGTGTACTCGGGTTTCCCGTAGAACAAGGCCTGTTTTCTGCCGGCGTCTCTGCAGCAGATGTAAAAGCAAACACGCCGAGGGGTTATCCAAACAGCTCAGTCACTCGGCGGAGAACCGTTAGACCCGCAGGCCGGTGGACGTGTGAAATGTAGCTCACCGCAGCGTCAGTTGTACTTAATTAAAGGGAAACCGAAGTTTGTTTAGAAACCCGAAGACCCGTGGACTTTCTTGACTTTTCATGAATCAAATCTAGATTCTGGTCGGAGGCCGGGCTTCGGCGTTACAGGCAAGGCAGCGCTTACGAGCTTTTGCGAGAATGTATATGTTATTGCAACTTCGAAAACTGGCACACGTTCTGACCCAAGGCCTCAAACTGCTGTTTTGGCCTCGAGGAGAAGTTTTATGAATGATACTAAACATACACAGCGCAAGCGTCGAGCGGGTCTGCGGCCAAGCCCGGAATCCATTGTTATCGATCCAACGAAAATTTCTGCGTAATTGTTCCGATGAGTATAAAACCCGAACAAAAGAGCTATGTGCTGATGAGGCACAGCAAAAGGGGAAAAGTGGGTTTTGGAGAGCAGTAATGAAGCTGTAAGCTTAATGGGCCAAGTCTTTTCTCTGCCTAGGTTGGAGCATTAAACTGCGTACTCGCTCAGATCAAACCAGCCTGCCGACAGGTTCAAAGAGCTGACAGCTCCGAAAATGCCAGTCATGTGTTGAATGGATGAGCTGGCAGGAGGGGCATGTAACCAGAGCAGAAAGGGCCCGAATTTCCACTCGCACTTTTTACCCTCCATCCCTCCCCACTTGCCACTTGAAGCTTACTCAGGAGTTGAGCAAGTGCCCCGTAGAATAGAGCTCTTTAAATTCCCTGCACACTAATCACAGTCTTTATGTTCTTTTGTTCTTTGCATTGCCTTGAATAATTAATTTCTGTTTTCTAGCGTTTTCTTCGTTACAGCAGCACGCAACATTTAATCCAGATCGTACTGTGCTTCTCCAAAAAGCGTCTCAGTCTCAGTGTATAAATCATCATGCGGAACGATAAATCTCGGATAGTTATTTTCTTTTTTTTGCTAACGTGGAGTCTTACAGTTTCTTTTGGCACCCGTAGGCGAATTAATCACAAGCCAGCCATAGCGCTGCTCTCAGCTCAGCTACTGTATCATGTTTGTCATTTCGATGACTTATCTCCAGCCAGATTTACATTTCTGTTAAAGATGAAATCCGCAGAAACAGCGGCGCACACAGGAATGACCGAAATGCAGAGATGCGCTTTGATATGCAAGCTTCAAAGACACTGTCTTCTCTCTGCGCAGATGACTCGAGCTCGGGGAAGGATGGGGCCAGGCCAGCGGGAGATGCCGAGTTCTCTACTGACCTGTCGGGAAAACTGGGTAAGGTGCTAGGACGCTCTCTCTGATCCTCCCTTTGAACTCCTTTTAGCCTTATTAGCTGTAATTGCTTCCCAAGATCAAGAAGGAATTCTTTTTTTATGCCAAAGAGGTTCATAAGCAGCTCTTTTGGGCTTATAGTCGTATGCCATGACTTGAGGTTGCGCATCAGTTTTCTATTGTAAAACAGAATGTGGTTTGGTGGAAATAAGTAAGCATGAATTTATTTTATTATTTTCTTTATGAGTTCTTAATGACGAGTGGCTTTTTTCCCATGCAAGCTAATATAAGGATATACATCATCTACTGCGTGGAAAAAAGGACAGCTATAAAAAAAAAAAGAAGCTATAAAGTAGAAATAGCATGCAGGCTTTTTTATGTTCAGTCAAACCAGTTCATACTCTATCCTTCCAGTATCCTTTATACTCTATAGCTTGACCAATTAGGACACAGCCCTTCATGTCCTAAGCTATACTGGTATGAAACTCTTCTCTAACTATAGACACAGGTTATGCTTTGGCAATTGCATTTGACATGCCAAAGAGCAGGCTATTTAAGTATCGTGCAAGGGGGGAAGCATTCCATTCCTCTCTGACGGCCTCTATCCAGTTCGATATGAGGCCTGAGCTGTTAGCACCCACTGAGCACTGTTGCACTCAATAGAGAGAAAGACCGAGTTCACTATTGTGTGTTCTTTCCTGCTGTTTGTTCGGACTCTGCTGTGAGTATAAACAGCCTGCAACGAATGGCCTGGTAAAAACTTCAGAGCAGCTGCTGTTTGCTTTGTCAAATTGCCCTCATGTGGTGGCGTTTTGCTCAATAATATTGGCCTCCACAAGGGCTTCACTTCAGCCCTTGTGTGAAATATTTTCATTGTAACATTATCAATGTTGTGAAAAATTACATGGTGCCTTCAGACAGTCTATAACCCCAGACCCTAAATCCTGCAAAAACACTTACTTCGGATAAGCTGATATTTTTTTGTGCTGAACTGGCAGCGGGTATGGTTTTCAAAACACGCTATAGGGATATTATATACTGCTTTGACAGTCAAGTAGCTAATTTCCAGTGTTGACTATAATATTACTCATATTACAGCGTCAGTCCATTGGGTGGATTAGTAATTTGCTATAGGCAGCCCTAGCCTTTCTCTGTCATTTATTTGCTTCCATTATTTCAAACATCAATGCACGTAAAATCTGGTTCTCCTAAGGGTCTGAAGAATTTTCTTTTCTTCCAGTGCGCCCCAGGTTCACCCAGCCGGCCAAGATGAGAAAGCGGGTGATAGCTCGGCCAGTGGGCAGCTCGGTGAGGCTGAAGTGCACGGCGAGTGGAAACCCTAGACCCGACATTGTGTGGCTGAAGGACAGCAGGCCCCTCACGGCAGAGGAGGTGGGCGAGAGCCGCAAGAAGAAATGGACGTTGAGCCTGAAAAACCTCACGCCGGAGCACAGCGGCAAATACACTTGCCACGTCTCCAATCGCGCCGGAGAAATCAACGCCACCTACAAAGTGGAAGTCATCCGTAAGTCATCTGCTTCTCCCCTCCGTGCTTGTCTCCGAACATGTCGGACACGATGTGTCAGTTTAATGGACCTGGCAACGAAAAGGTGTCTGGTTAATGTGCGGTATCTGCTTTTCATTTGTTTGTTTGGCTCTGAAACAAAAGGGGCTTTTAAAAGCCTGGTTGAGTTCACAACAGATTGATGTTTTCTGTCCCCTAAATTGAGAACATGAAAATGAGCTCAGTATGAAGTCGCCAGAGTGGAATATGAGTGGTGTAATGCAGTTTGTGATAAATATGTGATGAATTTGGATCGTTGTGTAGTGGTTTGTGCTGAATAATGGATGATGAGCAATTTGGGGTATTTGGCTGTTGTTTAGTGGGGACTTGTATGGCTTTATTAACAGCTTTGTTACCATTGAGTGGTTAGACTGGTTTAGTGTGCAGAACTACGACACGGTTTCTGTTTGGTGGTAAATTTAGAGAGCTAGAAAGATTCTATCCATCTCATTTACCATCTGCTCTAGATTAAATCCCAGCTGCGCCTGCTGACTTTACAAACACACGTTTTCCACAAAGCCCTGCTCTAAGCAAGGGGGAGGTGAACCTTACTGTTGCCTGTGCAAAACGTGGCATCTCCAGCTTAACGGATGAACTTGTAGGATCATTAAAAAAAAAAAAAGTACGTACACCATTTCTTCTGCCTAATACAGGTTTTACATTTAGTAATATTGTTTATTATACTGTATCTACAGAGCGCACCAACTCTAAGCCCATCCTGACTGGCACTCATCCCGTAAACACTACAGTAGACTACGGCGGCACGACGTCTTTCCAGTGCAAGGTCCGAAGCGACGTTAAACCCGTTATACAGTGGCTCAAGAGGGTGGAGCCCGGCGACGAGAGCAAGTACAATTCGACCATCGAGGTTGGAGAGCACCGCTTCGTAGTCCTGCCCACCGGGGAGGTGTGGTCACGGCCCGACGGCTCCTACCTCAACAAGCTGCTCATTACCCGCGCCAAGGAAGAAGACGCGGGCATGTACATCTGCCTGGGGGCCAACACTATGGGCTACAGCTTCCGCAGTGCCTTCCTCACTGTCCTGCCTGGTCAGTATCTCTGCTGTTATTGTAGCCTCGAATTAACGAGAACAGATTAGTGTCTCGTAATCTTTAGATCTATTTTGATGTAAAATTGACAGACGTTTTTAAAGTTTTATCTCCTCTTTGTGTTTTAGACACCAAGCCCCACTTCCCACATACCCCTGCAGTCTCGTATCCCGGGCTCCCCTGGCCCGTCATCATTGGCATTCCTGCTGGCGTGGTCTTCATCCTGGGCACCATCCTCCTGTGGTTCTGCCAGTCTAAAAAGCACTGTTCGTCAGGAGCCATCGTCTCTGCCCCGGCCAACGGACATCGCCAGCCTCCTCGAGAGCGGCCACTGCCGGGAGCCGATAAGGACTGCATGGGCTCCGTGAGCTACGAGGAGTACCTGAATCAGCAGCAGCAGCAGCAGCTCCTGCTCGGCCCCAAGGTCTACCCGAAGATCTTCACAGACATCCACACACACACGCACTCGCACGTGGACGGCAAAGTGCACCAACACCAACACATTCACTACCAGTGTTAGCCTCCCGACGTCCCACAGGATTCCTGTTCAAGGTCTGCGCTTCGTTCGTCCCTCAATAGCGACCTCAGCCGCGGCAGTTTCTCTTCCTGTTGTTTGGCTCTGCGGAACTTCAAGCAAAAGCGGACGCCCGGGCCAAGCCGCACCACCGATTCCCGAGAATACGGACCCGTTCAAACACACGAGCCAGGTTCCTTCATACGAACCCGTTTTCCTTACGGGATATCAAGAGTACACTCCCGCAGGTTAACCGCGAGACATGGCTAAGGAGTAAACAGCACAAGGACACAATATGAGCTCGGAGTCAAAATAAAGAACATGCAATCGTTTCACACCGAACCAAACCAAACAGAAAAACACATTTTCAGGTCACTTCTGGACAATGTGCATGGGAAATGAAAGGAAAGGAAATGAATGTACTGTCCCTTTCACGACGCATTGTGAACACTGGGCTGCATCTTTTCAGAACCACCGCCTCTTTGATCGATCTGCTTTAACGCTCTTTCACAGATGGACGTTTTTCATTGGCACCAAATTACCGCGAGAAACTATTTGTGTTGCTGCAATCTAAACCGACCTGCCTGTCAGTGTAGGTGTTTGCAGGTATAATCCGTCTTTAAATCTGCATATGCCAAATTTGGATTTGTGAACGCTAAGCCCTTTACTTCTAACTGACTGCATGAGAGTCTATATGTACATGATGTTCTTGCTGATTCTGTGAGCTTTCACATATCAGTCGGACTTTCATCTTTGGTCCGTGAATGTTGCATTATCAATCTTTTATGCAAATGTAGTTGGATATTTAAGTGTATCTCTTTTAAGTGCATCTCCACTTAATGGATAAAAAAAAAAAGCACCACAAGCACCTGGTTCTCACATTTTAGTGATATCCATTATAAAGGTTCAGGTACGGGATAACGATCCAAATTCCTCTCTCTCAGGTGGCCCTTTTGATTTTACTAGTTTGCCTACTAGTTTGGATGTATTTTTTTTTATTATTATCTTGACCACTATATGAAAACTGTGTAAATGCCTTTGACTGCTCAATTAACGGCAGCCCTTGATGTGTTTTTGGTGCTAGGGCTTTAAAATCAGACTGAAACACGAAATGTTTCCACGCTGTAAGGTGCGAGAAAGCCAATCCCAGCCCGACGTCCTTGCTTCGTTCTCTAATTACCCGAATGTGGAAGTGCAGAACGCATGACCGAGTTTTGAATCGATATCAGTGCACTTATTCCACAGTTTCATCTGTAGTAGTCCGGACATTTAGGATGCTGTTACGTTAGGAATCACTCAAAATGCAAGCCTTGTCTAACTAAAAGTTAACAGGTTAGTTAATTTATTTGCTAGCATTGTTTTTGTGACCTTAAATTGGGCATTACGTAAATGTTTTGAAGCAAATAAAACACCATAGATGATGTTTTTTTTTTATAGCTGCAATGTAAGCTATGTAGCATATATCAAGTGTAAAATATTTATATGTGCAGTTTAAAAAAAGTTAGTAATTAGCTATCTTTGTATGGACAATCTTGTACAGTCAGGCCTCTTTTTATGTGGTATGAAAATGGTATGTTTGTCACATTGAAACATTTAAAATCATTTTCAATAAAATGATAAACCCTTTTTTCTGGCTCAAATTCTCTTTTTTCTTCTTGTCGCTCTATATAGTGCAGTATTTAGGTGGCAGAAGTGAATACACTGAATGAATACAAAGAAATAATTAATTTTGATCCACCGCTGTGTAAACAATGGCACGGTGGTGTTAGTGGTTAGCACTGTCGCCTCACAGCAAGACGATCCGGGTTCGATTCCCGGTCCGGGCCGTTCTGTGTGAAGTTTGCATGTTCTCCCTGTGCTTGTCTGGGTTTCCTCCGGGTACTCCGGTTTCCTCCCACAGTCCAAAGACATGCA
>JAOVVH010000059.1:3835754-3858422 GCA_028566435.1 Scorpiodoras heckelii | reverse complement strand
GATAGATAGATAGATAGATAGATAGATAGATAGATAGATAGATAGATAGATAGATAGATAGATAGATAGATAAGTGAATGAGCGAGACATGATCTCTGGGTAAATGAGGACAAGATTGTCAACCTCTGTGAATGTAAAAACATTAAGTGTGTCAAATTTCTCCTTGTCGCTAGCCACAAGCTTTCTCCCCACATGTTCCTGTCATTAGCAGCTAAATATATTGAGGGGTCTTATCTCCTTTTTATATTCCCTTCGTCTCTCTGTATCATATTTCCATGAGTCATGGATAGCAGGAGTGTGGCTGAGCTCTACGGCACAAGCTCTATCAGCGCTGTTAATCACTTCTGTGGACTCAAGAAGAGACTTCAGCTGCAGAAGTATGAGTAAAGAATAAAAAAAGACAATATATTAGTCAGTAGTTTTGCTAAGAGAGCACAAAGGGACCCGGCATACCTGGAACATCTGTGTAGGCTGTGAATTATACTGAAAGATCCTGAGCTAAAAGACAACGATGATGAATTGGAAGGAGCTACATATAGAAAGAAGGATACAAGATCTACAAAATGTAATACAAATGTCATTTTTGTGATGGATGTTACATGGCTGAAAGATTAAATATCACAACTCTGTGTAATTCCTTCAGGCTGAAAACCAACTTTTGGATTTTTTTCATTTAGTTTTTAACGGATTGTATTTTGGAGCATTACCTTGGAAAAGCCTGTCTGTGTGATTTTTTTTTTTTTTTTGTTATTTCTTCCAAAATATCTCTCAAATGGATACTGTGGCTTGCTCTGACATCTCTTCGTCCTTGCATCAAGACAGTTCTCTGTCTGGTCCACCTCTGCCCTTCTCCCGCCGCACCTCCCATTACCACAATAAAGGCGGTCTGGGCTACATCTTGGGACAAGCCTGGTCTCATTTCCGTCCATTCGTGCCATTCTTCCTGATCTCTGGCCTGGTGGTGGCTCTGGTCTATTTGCTGCAGGCAATTGTATATGGAGGGCCCTTTACTGATCCACAATTTTTCAGCAAGTTTGACCAACGATGGCCACCGCCAGCCAAGCAAACACATCCGCTTTTTGCGTATTCCAGGGAAAACAATCAGACTGTTGCTACCTGAACCAAGATCTTGATTCATTTCTGTCATTTACATCAGAAAGCCAGAATGACAGCTGTATGACATTTTCGTCTCCAGACATGAAGATCAGAGCAAAAAGACAGTAATAGAAACCAGGATTTTATGAGTCACAATTCACATAAAGGAGAACTTGTTGAAGATTGTTCAGTCATCCAAATCCGAAATGAGTCAGACGCATCAGAATAGATCTCAAACAAACCCTTATGGAATACAACATTACAACTGTGTGCACATGCTTTAAATTAAATATCTGTCTATTTGTATGGGTTGTTTGTATGGTCGTGTGTATATTTCTATCTCTGCTAACGAAAAAAAATGCATCTGTACAGCACTGTCTTATGTTTGATCCGTTCAAGTCACAGCTTATTTATTTATTTAGGTATTCATCTTCCAGCACATTATGTTATTATGTTATAGAATGATATTACTCAGTACTGATACGAATAATTTAGCAACTATAGTAAAATGAATAGGAAAGGTTCACAGTTACAAGAGTGAGAAATGACTCTGCAACCATCTTTGCATTGAATTTAATGCTTAAATTAAATTTTTAGCATCTCTTTCAATGCATTTCTGAGAGCTTAATGGAGGCAATGGCGTTGAACTAAACTAGGTGTCTTTGAATGCAGAGCACTGTACACTTACATGCAGGTTTCAGCCTTTTCTAATAAACTGCAATGACGTTGTCAGACTGTGTAGTAAAAACTGGATTGCAGCAACCACCTCCCCTTAGGAATCTGGCTCTCACTTTACAGACACCTAGCCAAAAG
This sequence comes from Scorpiodoras heckelii, assembly GCA_028566435.1. Classification (NCBI taxonomy): domain Eukaryota; kingdom Metazoa; phylum Chordata; class Actinopteri; order Siluriformes; family Doradidae; genus Scorpiodoras; species Scorpiodoras heckelii. Next base: position 3,856,514 of record JAOVVH010000059.1, on the reverse strand, counting down.
AGAAACCTATACACCCTTGATTACTTCTTTCCTTTGGTTTATTTTAACCATGAAACTTAGTCTTTAGTGGTAGATTGACCCAATAAATCTTTTTTTTTTAAGAACCTGTAAATGTTTTTTACAATGTTAGGGATAGTAAGACCAACTGACTGTCAAGCATTCATTAAAAAATGCCACTAGATGGAGCTAGAAGTAAGAAACTAAGGAGCTGTGCTGTTGCACAAAGAGGTGGATGAGTGAAATAAAGGTGGAGAAATAAATTCTGAAGTGCTTATTGCGTTACTTATTCTTCTGTGTTCTTCTTAGTGTTGTATTTTCCCCTGGTCCATTCAACCTAGACTCAATCCAATCCAAATAACCTGCCAGATTAACCAGCCAATAACCTGAGCCAGTTTAGTGATTCCTTGCTCTAACAACACTTGCTCCAGCTCCTTATCAATAACTTTTCATATGCTGGACTGGGTGTAAGGAGCAGAGATCACTTACTCCCAGTTTATTTATCTGTATGGCTTGTGTTTGTTCCACCACTGATCCCAATGCTTGTAATGGAGTCTTTTTTTTTAATGTGCTGCATATTATAGTAACATGCCAGAAATGAAGTGAGGTCTAAATTCAAAAATCAGTGCTGTGATGCAACACCTTGCTTTGTTCATATTGCACGTAAATTCGTCTATAGGCCTAAACGTTGCTTTGTGAGGCTGTAGCCTATCTTTAATTAGCTTTAGAGTAGAGTTTCTTCAGGTCCAATAGTGCACCTTAAATATATATATATATATATTTTTTTTAAGATTTCCAATTAAAATATACACACTTCAGTTACAAAATGTCTCCTTGATGGGAGCACCCCAGCAACAATGAAAAGCTCTGTTTGGTATCTCTGTGTATTTCTTGTGGAGTTTAGTTTAGTGCTCTCAGTCCTAACAGTTTTATCAAGATTCAGCTTATTTTGCTGTTGTTAATTAGTTGATGAGTCAGTGGTGCTGAGAGCAGGAAAACATTCAATTATTCTGTGCAGGACCTGGGTTGGAAAATACTGCATTACGCCATGTTACTGGTTTTGGAGTGTATACTGGGATGAATCTTGGCCACCAGAGGGCGCTCTGTTCACTGCAGCAGCGCCGAATGCTGCGGCCATCCGCGAAACCTAATTAATTTATGTACAATATTTGATCACAGCATATTTTTAAAAAATCATCTTGTGTACACTGACACCGAATGTATATTGTTTTAGGTGATCGACAAGGAGCTCTTGTCGTGATGCAAGTGTTCCCGCGCCAGTTAAAAATACGGGCAATGTGTACGCGACGCAAAATCTAATTATTTCTTTGCAAAACCTAATTAGGCATTAAAAAAAGGTTAACGCCAGCGCCTGAAACCGTCCTTGTTTAATAATCCCATTACTGACGGCTCATCATGTATAAAATGGCGCAGAAGGACACAAAGTTTCCACTTGTTAAAGTGAATCTGCCAGAAAAAAGGCGAGACAAACAGTACTGTAAGCCCTACTGTAGGACATATGACAGCATAGGAGACGGAATAAGATGCATGAAGACGCTGTAAGTAACAAGTCCATCGTAATGTTTGTTAGTCCATGCTTTTTCTATTCTTTCTTCTTTTCTTTTTTTTTTTTTTCATTCGCGCAACCTGTATAATGTTTATTTTCGTGGGGTTGAAAATCTTGAGTGTTTTTGATCTGAGGGTTGGTGCTGGTGTTGGTGGGGCGATGCGTTTTTTCTTCTGCCAACACGTTTTCGCTGCATTGCTGTGATCATTAAGGCTACGTGGCAATGCAGCTCTAAATAAGGAGCTATTCTCAGAGGGCTTGAGACACTAAACTGCGTTGCGTGGTCAACTTTTAGAGCAAAAACACATCATTTCTAAACGCTTGCATCTATTTAGGTAAATAAGAAACATCAGGGTGTTTTTTTTTTTGTTGCTTGTTTTGTTTTGTTCTTGTTGTTGTTTTGTTGTTTTTTTTTAAAAGATGCACAATAATGCGAACCAGCATTGTTTTATGCAGTCTTTACTCTAAACAGAAACATGAACTAACCAACCAAGTTATTATCTGTTTAAAATTTTTTTATGCATTGCATGCATTTTGCATTGCTGATCGTTTTATTGTAGTCTTTAAAGAATGATTTCACATTACGCGCGCCGTGCGTAACTCGCACACCCCATTACTGTTTCTGAGATTTCTCTCTCTGCATGCATATTTTTTAATCTTCGTATCAATTTATTAACTATTCGGGAATGCATTTCTGCTTGAAATATATAAAGACAATTTGTTATATTAACATAACAACCGTTTTTAAGTCAGTTTACATTCACCGGTGATAGCTGCTTGTTGGAGTAGGTCATAAAATAAGTCATAATCGACGCTAGTTTTAACTTGAGCTATTTGAGCTTTATGATTGGTGATTGCGTTCATTAATGAAAATATTTTTTTTAATTTAATTTTATTTTATTTTATTATTAACAACTTTAAAGACTCCTTTCAGAGTAAAGTCCATGCAATACTATGCGTATAAAATGCGCTGCGTATGGATTTTATCTGTTGCTCTCAGGCAGGCGAACAACCCATCAGCGACTAAACGTTTAAAACAGTTTCGTTGAACTGAAATAAATGCTATGGCAACCAGTTCACTTTTTCCACCCTTAACCTTTTTTTCCCCCCTTTTTCAAAAACGGATCCATCACTCCGGTCTTCGCGTCTATTCGGCACAGAAACCAACAAAAGCGGCTACGGCGTGACAAGTCAGAGCCGATAAAAAGAGCGCAAAAGCGACGGGAATCAAAGGCTGTACCTTTAGAAAAAGAGCGGAATGCGCTTGGTGTCGGAAAAGAGGACTGTAGTCGCCTATTCTCTGTGCAGCTGTATCGCACCCCAGAAAATAAAGAGGTTTAAACAAACAGGGAATGGGGAAAGCCGAAACGGACGAAAATCGGGACAAGGGCGCGGAGAAATAAAAGAAAAGGGATGCGGGAAATCGATTTCCGACAGAAGGCTTTAAAGAAAGAAAGAAACAGTGCGCAAAACCTCAAAAGCACCAGCATTTCTTTTCTCAGATTTAAGCTTAAACAATCAGTTATAGCGGGTTAAAGGGGCATTTACGTCCACATAAATCATGTTTAAATAGTCTGAATGCCTATACATTTTAAATCAAGTCTAAAAATGTACATTTCGGTATTTTTTCCATTTGCTTGTTGTTCTGATACCACTCAAACAGCTAAACTAGGGCAAATGATCAGGATGTCTTAAACGTATTGATGAAGTATTTTTTTTGTACCGAAAATTATTTTATATTTAAGAAAAGCGCTTTTTTTAATTTTTTTTTTTATGCGTCGCGTTAGTCTTAGTTTCCGGCTCATGTGTCTTTCTCTTTTTCACTTAACATTTTAACCGCTTTTAGCCGAATGGAAGAAAGTCACATTTATTCCAATCCTCTACATTATTCACATTATTCTTGTAGCTTTGCTTATTTGACTTGACCACATTTAATTGATGAGTTCGTGATTGTCACCACAAATCGCCGAGGCGTTGCACAGATTTCTAGTTTGACACCAACTATTGTTACTGCCGCAGTCATTCACTTAGATTTAAAGGAACATCGCCTGAACTGAATGAACTGGCGAAAATAAAACAGAAAAGCGTCATCTGTACTTTATTAGTCGTCATGAGATAAAGACTGGAGTCTAAAAGACTGAGACAAGTGAAAATATTTCATTTTAGTTTTATTTTTTGCTTTTTTATGCAAATTATATCATCTGCAATAACTTGAATAAAAGTATTCTTGATTTTTTTATTTTAAATCATTTATTAATATTTGGTATGTCCCACTTTTGTTTTAATGACAGTGTGGACTCTGACCATACATGTTAGATCAAATTAATCAGAGTGCTGCAATACTAGATATAAGATAAGAAATATCCTTAAATTATTTTAAAAAAATAAATATTTTGTGAATATTTTGTAGAGGTTTTCAAATAACCAATACTACAATTTATTTAAATAGTCATCTAAATAGTACAAAATCTTAGAAACGGAATACTCGATACTGAACATTGCCTTGGTTTGGTTTTTTTTTCCAAATTGTAAACTTTTTGTTTGTTTTCAATTTTAAAAGGAAAAAATTATATCCAGATTATTAACGGGGCCTCTGACTGTTGGATCCCACTCTAGGATATGACTAATTGGTCTGTTCGTTTTTAGAGAAAATGACAGCAAAAAAGTTTAAAAGCAAATTATGGGAAATGCACTTTATAATCTATATCCGCAAACTAATGATACACTGTAAAATCCTAAACAGTCTGGGAAATATGAGCGACCTTCTTCAGTTTGAGCAGATACACTTCGTAAGCACTTTGTGGTTAATTGGATTAAATGAGCATTCGGTGATTTTAGGAACAAAGTGGAAACGGAAATAATTTTTAGAAAGGCTAATCCAGGGGCTTGGATGTGGTCTATAGTGCAACTTAGCCCCAAAAACCTCGATGCAGTTCATCAGCTTATTATGAAACCATTATCATGATCTCAATCCAAGAACCTAAATTTTCAGTGAACCAGTGAATTGAGCAGCAAGAGCACAAAGGATTTTGCATTGCTTGTAAGTTTCTGCTTCATGACACAGTTCTATGTAAATAAATAAATAAATAAAGGCATGTGGATCATATGCACTATTGGCCTATTCTACTGTTAATGTTTGACTTGTTAAATGCTTAATACTTAGCTCATCAGTTTTATCAGCTGAGTGCATGTAATTTATACCATAAAACAGATGTAAACAATATGTTTTAAGAATCCCACATTGTGATGAGCTTACCCCTACCTGATATGTACAGGCCGTTTTTAATTAAGCATATGTATCTGTATAGGCCTATATTTTCATAAGAGATCGTGCTATTGGGACTTTAGGGCCTATAAAGACATCAAATTAAGAAATGAATTATTGACAGGCTCGAGCAAACAGGCCAAGACTTTTTTTTGTTCAAACAGCACTTTTTCTAACTGCCCCGTGGAGAATTTAATGTCAAGAGGATCATATCAGCATCGTTATTAACTTATCAAACACAATCTTCGAATGACTTAATCAAACACAAAGGAGCTGGAGCGAAAACACGGCTGTAATAAAGCCTTTAAAATATGACGAAATTATTTCCCGTCATTTTCAGGCAACAAATTGAACATTTATTGCATATATATTAAAAATTATACGGCTTGGTGTGGAGCTGATGTCTCTGTTATTGAGGCGCTCCCAAAGGTGAGGCCACGAAGGATCCATTTTTTCTGCCTTGTTAGTCCCACTGGTGGATGCTGCAAAATTGCCTTGAAACTGTTAAACCGATTCGAATAAGAATTCATAGCTGAGGTTTTAAAGCACAATTACTCCTCGTTTGTTAAATGTCACACTGGACGCGCTACAGCAGTGTTTATAAGCAAATATGGAAATAATGCAAGAGTTCGTTTAAAAGTGTAACAGTTCATTAAACACTGCATGTTAATTTAACAACAGGCATTTTTGCTGTGTTGGTCTATAACTTCTTTAAAAATAAGGAGTGGAAGATTGGCCACACTAGTCGCTAATTTAATTATTAAATCTGACGAATCCTCAACTACATACTCTTAATTATGATTGGTTTCATAAACATAGCTATTAATGCTGAACAGTGCCAGCCTTGTGAACTGAACTGGACACTGAGGCTCAGAGGCCTGCTCTTTGTGAGTGGAGATGAATGGCCGTTGTCACACACATGATCTGTTCGCACTATTAAATTGTCAAAAAAGGAAGGATTTCCCTAATAATGCTTCTCATGAAGAGTTATGGAATTTGGCGTTTGTGGGGACAGAGGACTAACAAGGGTTACTAAGGGAGGGGGGACTATTAGCATAGTGCTGAGAAAGTGCCCGAGGTCACATAGAGTTCTCATCAGTGGTCATGACATAGACCTCACTGTGTGGTCAGTCATATTCCCAGATATAGGCATATTCACCTATAGGCTCATTTAATAATAACAGCGAGTGATTGAGATTTGCTGTAATTGCAAGTCGTTGTTTCCGTTCTTATAATCCATCAATTTGATTATTATAATCCATAATTATAGCTTTCCACCTATTAACTAACCTATAGCATACCCTGTGTGGCCATAGATGTGTGTATAGTCCATCAAGATTAAGCGTTCTTACTGACAAAGGCCGTAAGGAAGCTCCTTTTTTCTTTTTTAACCTCCATCCGTTACGTGTTGTATGTTAACAAATCGTCCCGATCCATTAATTCTTTTTTTAAGCCAAAAACAAATCAGTGTGCACTCGGCCACTCGCCCTCTTTTGTGCTCATTGTCCCGCTGCCCTCACGTTAAGATTTATGCATTTTTGATACTACATTCCTTCTGTCATAGACGCTGCTCTCTTGTTGACTTTTCTTGACCTGGCGACCCGTTCCCCAAACTTTCCCATATTTAACGCAGAGATGTTACCTCTTTCTTTCTATTAGGACTCGCTAGTCTGCTTTTTTGTTTGGGTGTTGAATGTAATGCCCTGTTTGTTCTGTTCTTGAACTTCAGTATGTACATGCACCGCTGCCCTGCCCCTGGCCCCGTCCTGTACTTTGAGCTCTGGATGTTCCTCTGACTGACTGAATGCCTTGTCTCTACAAATTCCCTCTTTGGCTGCCCAGCTTGCTAATTAGTTAAACAAACGCTTCCATTAATGATTCCCTGGGTTGGCTGAGCTGGAGTCGTTTTGTTCAGCTCAGCTGCCTCAAGCCGAGGGACTTCACTTGTCCTGCTGGAGACCAATTGGCCCCTCTGACCTGGACTATATCTGCCGGCCGGGCCTGTCCGGAGGTCCATCACCCCCTAACCATCAGCAGGCCAAAGGCCAGCGCCAGCTGCTTGGACTGACACCCGCTACAAAGGGATCGAGCAATGGCGCTTGTCATTATTTGAAATTTGCTCTGTTGGCTTAAAATCACTTCTCGTTTCATATTTAATGCAACATGTTTTGTGCACAACTGCGCAGGCTACTTAGCTACTGGAGGGTTGCCAGATTATCTGGACGTTTTTTTCCGTCGTAAATTAGCGAAAGTTAAATCCGATCTCAGTCCACTATAAACTAGCTAAACTGTAACTAAATGGTAACTAAGTTAAATGATATCTTCAAGCACACATCTTCCGGCCCAGTATAGGCTAATAAAAATAGACAAATTGGGCGCCATATCTGGCAGAGCAGCAACCCCGATGGCCTTGAATTTCGTCTCTGCTCCGTGAGCGATGAGTCTAGGCCCAGTTTTCCGTTTGCTTTGCAATGTTTTGCCATTTGACCGCTCCGCGGAGGTCTCGACAGAAATGGACGCTAATTGCCCGGACTGTAACAGTGCGGAGCCTCGGGCGATCCGAGCGCGCGCTTTGTCAACGCCTAATTGACAAGGGCCTGTCTGTATTTTGGAGCAGCTGGTCCTGAACGCGATCCCGACACGGCCTGTGTCCGCCTGGAGGAGTCTGAGGGGGGAAAAGGCGAAGTTAAATAGAGGGAGATTTATTAAAAACTCCCCGTGGGTGACGCGACGTTAAGTAAGATATTTCCGAAGGCGAATTCACCAGAGCATTGCCCTTATTAATAATGCACGCGTCAATTTAGGACAATTAAGCAGGTGGCATTTCTAATAATACTCAGTGTGGACGGTGGAAAAAAACACGCGCATGATGGTTTATGAAAAATTATGAAATCGCACCGGGGATCATATTTGTTCGGGAACAGTAGAAAGACTCAGACAACATTGCAATATTTCTCATTCTCGGTCATAATTATGTGGTAAACGCAGCAACGAGCCGTGCTCTGTTAAGTCACCACATAAGGCAACCCCCAAAGTGCCATTTTGCAAATCAGATTATCTTATTTAAAGACACTATAAAGTAACTCCATCCTGCGCTCTTGAATCTTAAACGAATACTTTTAAAAGGCACATGCTGAAGTCCATCACTTTAATAAATAGCCCATTCTTTCGTCTTAAGCCATATAGTACACAGGGCTATGGTTTGAACGAGTGAAGTGAGACTGAGGTGGTATTGTTTGCTTCTAAAATGGAAAGACTTTCTCCGACTTTCCCACTGCCCGTCTGGCTGAATGTAAAGAAATCCTTTTTCTTTCTGTGAGCTTTTTTTTTACACTGAAATCGCGATTTCTTCGTGTCTTCTCACGACGCTCCCCCCCGTGTGTCAGTGCAACAATGCGCAGAGAGAAGCACCCCGTAGGAGCGCCGCAGTCGGGGAGCTCTCGGATTGTTCTGGACATCTTTAGATTTCATCAATCAAAATGACTGCGGTTTTCCATAAAAATGCTGAATTTTGGAGCGGGTCTGAGAGAACTAGGTAGAAAATGCGACGCTGTCTCTATCGATGATAAATGGCCATCTTTTGACTGAATAAACAGAGATACGTGCTCGAGTCACTTTCATACATGTTTTTTAAGCTGAAAAACAACAAGTCTGGGACTGTTATTGCGTAGTATGTCTGAGCTGTAGATAAGGTTTAAATATTTCTAAGCAATGTGCTTAAAGTGCGGCTTATAACATTTAAAATGCAAAAATCTGTTATTTTCTGCTACAGTAATGCAATATAATGGGATATTATGCTTAAAAATTGAGGGCAATTTACATGCCCCTGTAAGCTTCTGGTTTTAAAACCACTAGGCCTTAATCGCATGAACTATTCACGTGTTTGATGCACATATTAGACACTTGCTATGTGCTTTTGTGCAGCGATCATCTCCACTCTTACGACCTTTCAAGCTTATTTTTAGTTATAAATATTAAAGCAATCTAATTATTAACTATAATGCATTATTTAGCAAGTGCAATGAAACTAATGTATCTTTCCTTGTTGCTGAGCTGGTACCATTAAAGATGCGGAACAGGAAAACTTGAAATCTTATAACTTGAAGTGGCTATAACTTACATTTAAAATGATTTAAAGTACATACATTGATTAATTAGCTTTTCAGAAGAAAGCTTTAAAGGTACACTACGTAGCCAAACGTTTCTAGGTAAAAGATAAACATGGTGCAACCCCACCCTGGGTATTTAAGGGGTTAATGCAGTCCAACAATTAATGTTTTCATTGTGTTGGTTAGAATGTAGATGTAAAATTAACATCACCAAGCGAATACTCATCACCAGTACTCTCTTATATAGATGTTTTCCAAACGAAAGGGGATTTCTTTCATTTTCATTCGATGCATTGTAGTCTTGCTTGCCTTACTGTTGCTGTGAGAAATTGTGTTTAGCCTACAACGTAGTATAAAACACCTTCAATAACAACAACTCTATCAATTAAGGATTTATAGCATTTAACATGTTTTGTTCAGTGAAACATACCCCAGCTTGGGCTCCATAACAGGATGGCTTCATTTGCACCTGAACAGTTCTGTTCTCACCACCTATGCTCGTTGCCTAATAAAATCAAATGGCAGATGAAAGAAGGGAAGAAGCAGGATTGTGAGGTTTGAATCGACATTGGATCGAGTTGAAGAATTGTTTAATTTCGGCTCTTGGTCTAGATACAGGTCGCTAATAGAGATCTAATAGCTGATGGGTGAAGGCCCGTTTCCACGCGCCCAGCTCTTATTGCGCCCCGCCGTCTCTGCTGTAAAATAGAGCCCTAATCGGATTGAGGTATTCCTCTAGGAGACCTCCGGCCAGAGGGAAGATCGTTATTAAAAAAGTTAAGTGCAGAGAGAAGAATTCGACATACTGTTGAGGCCTGATGAAAAAAGGAGAAAGTGATCTATATCGTCGACAGACCTGGAGAGCCACCACCACCATCACTTTTTTTAAAAGCTGCTGCTGAGAAATGTAGACCATATTGATGATATCATTTAAAACTCGACACATTAAAGATAAACTGATTTTGACTAGATACATCTTTGAGGTTACTAAAAAAAATAATTAACTAGAAAAAATGATTATCTGGCAGCAGCCATGTTTAGGCTATATCTCAAAAAATAATAATTAACAACATTGTATTATTTGCAATATCACTTTATTGGTTTTTGTGCTAAAATTAAGGAAAAAAACACTTCCTAACGATACATTATATTTTAATAAATGTAGACTGACACGTAGTTTGTTTTTAAAAATACCACAAAATGAGCTGCCCTTATAATCTAACCCACTGGATACTGTATTTAATACACCTGAGAGTGTAGGCCTACAGGACCTCATGTTATAGATGAACAATACCTTAATATGTATAAGTAGTTAAAGGTGGAAGGTGCAAATCAAAATCAGCGTTGAATGAAGTGATGAAATAAACAGAACAATGAGGAATTAATTGTTTCACTGTTCGTTATATGTACACTGTAGATGTTAATGCAGCAAAGTTTTTTGCCAATGGTATTACAGCAAAGGATTTTCAACTAAATGTCAAATGTAATTATCTGAATAAGTATCCAAATTTTGTTGGCGCATTGCAAACGTTTGATTGGCGTGAGTGACCCATGCAAGGAGTGGTAAACGTTCTCTCTCTCTCTCTCTCTCTCTCTCTCTCTCTCTCTCTCTCTCTCTCTCTCTCTCTCTCTCTCTCTCTCTCTCTCTCATAGAGCTTGACAGGCGCATTGAGGCCTGTCTGTGTGCCCGAAGCTCTCCCCCCACAAACACAGAGCCGGATGATTGATGAGGGAAAGGGGCAAGGCCGAGCATGCACACTATAAACCTCCATACACACGGCGGCCTCAATGGAGGCGGGCCTGCACTCGCAGTCACCGGCCGCGCGCTCAATAGACGCCGGCGCGAGCAGACTGAAGGCCAGTGGCACAGTGGAAAGGTGCTCTGTTGTGCTCTAATCCAGTTAGCTACCGAGCCACCAGCGCGGAGCACAGAGGCAGAGAGAGCTGGGTGAAGGACAGAGGAAGGGTGAACGACTGAGAGGTTGAGGCGGAATTGCTCCTTCAGCCCCTGCTGAGAGACACAAGAGGAGAGAGAAACAGTTAAAGGAAGCGAGAGAGACGTTGCTTTCCTGGGAAGACCTAAAGCTTGAAGAAAACAGGCAGCGCGTCAAATTTAAATCTAATTTCTGGGCTTGAAATAGCTCCCATAATAGGAACCTAGGCCTAGTAAATGGAGCCAATACTTGAATCACGCATAATTTCTGCAAAGAGCCAAAACTATGCAAGAATAGATGATAAATATAATAGTTGGTTTCGTGTTCCAGACTGTTGCCAACACAACTATGTATGCATAAATTCCGGAAATAATCTGACACCAGTGTTGTGCATAGGATGACTTCCTGGGCTTTGTTATTCTTTTAACAGCTTATTCATTGATGTTATTCATGCATAGCCTTCAGCTGAAAATTAGACGAAAGAAACAATATAAATGCATGGGTGCAGGCAGAGAAATTAAAACAGAGGACAACCAAAAAGATGAAGAGCCCTAATAGTCTAACGCTTGCTGTATATACATTTTTCAACTCTTGCCAGGTCTATTTTGTTTGCACTTCTCTTCGGGAAAATCAGTGTCGGAGAGTTTGTAGCGTTTGTGTGAGTGAATGGGCAGCCATGGAGGCTCGGATTAAGTGCTCTGCACGTGTCCTCTCCGGGCCATAATCTCTGCACTTCTGCCTCCGTCCATCTCACGCGGTCTGGTCAAAAGCACAATTAGCAGACCATCATCTCCCGCCAGGGCCGCCTTTCATATAGCAAAGCACTGCGACAAGGTATCCTGCAGCACAACGCTTTTTACCGCCTGGGGGTGATAGAGAGAGAGAGAGAGAGAGAGAGAGAGAGAGAGAGAGAGAGAGAGATGGCAGTAAGTAAGTTGGCTTCTGTGATTCACTCAGCAGGTCGTACTTTCTTTCCACTTGACTTACTTCCTCTTTTTCTGAAGATATAGTCAAAGATTTTCAATGACTGATAATGTACACAATGGAAAGCAAAACTTTTACTATTTTATTTTCTATTTAGCATTTTATATATGTTACATTGCAACTAAAGGGAAGCCTATTGTCAATGCAGTTTTTGCTATTACGTTATCCTTATTATATTTTTCATGATTCAAATGTTGGTCCTTGTTACTGATTTCAAATACTATACTATATCTGTTGAAAATAAATGACAATCCCTTTTCATAAAAGTGTGTTTTATTATATAATCACAATAAAGAGTTACATATCTAACAGTCCATTCATTGGAGCCTAATGAAACAGGTGCCATAATGTTGTCAAAGCTTAGCGGTTAACAGTTTAAGGTAAAGCTGGAGTACAAGATCAGTGCGTATTTGTGATTAGAGCAGAGGTGGGTGGCCATATTTGGAGCCACAGGATCTTGTTAATCAAATTTCAACTTGGGATTTAATTGCTTAATTGGTATGATTGTTTAACCATAGGAATCCATTTCACCTGTTCAGTGAGATTTGATTCGGTCTCCATGAGAGTTTCTTCATTGACTGAATGAGCTGATTGGGTTTGATGTTATCTGGATAAATGGTACTGGAAAGATAGGCTATTCAGCCGATAAATAGATAGAAAACATTGAATTGCATTACTAGGTGCATTACTTGTTGTGGTAGTAAACAAAAAGCAAGTAGCTGAATTGACAGGATATGTACCAGTAAAAGATTGTTGACCAAGATACCAAAAACCAGCAATTTACTTATACATCACTGAAAAACAATTGCATATTAAGGTTTGAAAACAGATCTCCAAGTTAGTGTTATGTCACTATGCTGTCAAAATATTCTGAAAATAAATTCAGTGTAATTCAACACATTTTCCATTATCCAAACATTTTGTAGCTACTTAGTAAGAAAATCAATACATACACCTAATTGATCCATATGATTTGTAAGATATGAAAAATTAAAAGGTGAAATAAAAATATAGCCCACCTTTACAGTGTACAATAAAGAAAGTAAAAAAAAAAAAGCCCTTTTATTAATATTAACATTAGTACCTTTCTAAGGCAGAGTAGACACTGCACTAACACTAACTTGGCGTCATTGTCTCAGTCTGGCAATGCTATCTATCTGCCATTGCAGAATTATGACTCAAGGGGAATGAGAGAGAGGAGGGGAGGCTTGGCTGTATGCAGGACCATGAGTGAGCAGGAGAATAATCGAGGCCTAATCAGATTCCTGCGTTTGATAATGGAGGGCGGGAAAAGTGAAGTGGAATTCCAGGCAAATTTGTGCAAATCAAAAAAGATTCCTCCTGACATGATTCACCGGTGAGAGCCAGGATCTAATGAGGTGTAATTTGTCTAAGAGCCTTGCTGCCCCTCCCAGGCAGCGCTGTTAAGACGTTGAGATCATTTGAGAAGATGCCCATCACTCATTCTCATTGCCCTTCAAATGAAATGCATACATGTGTGATATACCTGTGTGTGTATGCGTACGTGTGTTCCTACATTGCAAAACGTCATATTTGAAGGTCACTGTTTGTGCAAAAAGATGTTGAATGAAGGAATCTGTACATTTTTTCCCTTTACAGCAGATGGAGATGACTGGTGAAGTATGAATGATGATGCAAAGGGATATATGTGTGTGTGTGTGTGGGTGGGTGTGGGTGTGTGTGTGTGGGTGTGCCTGTATATATATCTGTGCATTTATTGCTGCACCATAAACAGCCTCAGTCCCCCTGAGTGAGATGACTCTTCCTCTTTCCAAGGGGAGAATTACCCGCCAGCAGCCAGAGCTTCCCCTCGCTGTCCCTGACAACTTCCATAAATTATAGGAGATTTTCATATTTCAAATTTCATCTGCATTCATCTGGCAAATCCAGGCTGGGGAGGGAAGGGGGGTGGGCGACAGGGCGTCGGGGAAGAAGAGCCGAACCTTCGGCAAGCTGGCGGTGGGGCCCTAGAGATGGACCTAATTGAATTGCGAGGCCCCTTGATTAGATTAGACTTGCGGCAGCTTGCTGCCAATCTGAAGTATGGGTGCCTTCTATCCTACTTAACCCCTCTGGCCCACCCCACTACACACACACCCACACCGGCTAGCACACACACGCATACACTCACTCAAACAGCACGCCAGGCAGGCGGAGTGGCCTCCATAACTTCTTTTTTTTTAGCATCAGAGTTGGGTGCTTTTGTGATTGTTGTTTCTCTTTGTCTAGGCTTGTAAAAGCAGAGATCTTTCACTGGCAGGTCCTGCTACTCGAGCCTCCCCCACACGCCAGAACCACCAGTGTTGGCTCTGGCCAAATTCAATTATTCAAAGTTTGTTTGTTTTGTGTGTGTGTGTGTGTGTGTGTGTGTGTGTGTGTGTGTGTGTGTGTGTGTGTTTGTGTGTGTGCGTGCATGCATTTTACCTGACATTATTATTAATGTATTTTCTTGAATACTAGTTATTTTAAGCTTAAGGAGTTTCAGAAAGTGTAGTGGGTCATACTGTAAAAATATTAGAATGTGCATATATTTAGAGTAGGTTTAAAATGAAAGTAATGATGCCACACAGTTGCACAGGTAATAAATTCAGTCATTATTATACATTATTTAACGGTATCCCTGTACATATTTTGTAAAAGAGTGAATAAAAAAAAGTATACCTGCAAAGCATAGGAATGCATTAGGAGGTTATTACTTGGCTTAAGTGATTGTAGAAGTCACAAACACACATTAATCTCTGTGGAAAAAGTAAACAAAACCCCTTCAAATACCTGTGTATTTGTATATGTATCTTTAATCTTTAACCAAAGGGAATGATAAGAACTACAATACATCCTTATGTACTAGAAATAAAGGCACTGCAGAAATAAGGGCATATAAAATATGTCAGACAATACTCAACCTAATGTCTTTTGCTTCCACTAGACAATTTCTACACACACAAACATCATTGCACCTCACTCGCTTCTCTGACCTAGGTTTGTCATCTTCTTCATGCCACATCTAAGCTCTGAGTCGATGCATAAGCCAGATGAATATGTACCATTGTACAGTGAGGGGGGAATCATGCTATGATGCAATTATCATCTATTGCTTCCAGTAATTCTATCAGGTCTCTGTTTAACAATAATCTCATGTCGAACGTCTGGGGTCGGGTCCTTTCTGTCTCTATTGTTCCCTACACCGGGAAAAAAAAAATCCAAATACACACACACAATCCAATTGGAGGCTGCACTATTGGATTTTTGCCCTGTAGAATAAACTGGAATCATATTTTTGGCTGGGAATTATCAATACATCTTGTGCAGAGAAGCGAAGAAGACATCAGTGAAGGAGGAGAAAAGAGGATGATAAAGAGAGAGGGAGGATGAATGAGAGACATGGGAACAGTCTGGAAGTGGATAAAAGAAGATGTAGTCCCAGGAAAGAGCTATGAATTACACCTTCACAGTAAAAAAAACTTTTAAACTAGGCTTGGAAATACTCTTGATTTTATGTGTAAGAACTTCATTGCTTTACAAATACTAAGTAACCCATTAGCACTGACCTTGAATTTTATATCCTCAGTTTATAAAATGTCTCATTGCTGTTTATACAATGGGATATGTGTCCAAACTAGAGATGGCACAATACCTCTTTTTCTTTTCTGATATTAACAAATAAACTGAAACCTTGAGTATCAGTTAATACAGATATCCATTTTATTTAAAAAAAACACTGAGATGTAAAATGTTTTGTAAACAGAAGCACTTTACAGTTAAACCCCTTTACACAAAATATTAATTGCACTGTAAACATTATAAATGTAATAAAGTATAAATACAATAGAAAACAAAAAAGCACTCAAATATCTTTATGATTTCCAGATTTAAATGTATTTATTTTTTTTACAAATTCAATTGTTACCATTTCTTACAGGATCCAACAGCTGATGTGGCTTCTCTTATAGAGGACGCACCATTTTTTGCTGGTGTAGGCCTGATACCAGTGATGGGGATTGGATCTGTGCTAGCTCTAGTGCCAACTAAATAATAAATGGTCTTTTAGTCATTTTAAGTTACGGAAAATGCTATAATGTTTCTCTGCCCTATTTTGTACAAGTAACCACAATGTCTGGGGTCATCAGAACAAAATATGCACTTTATGCAGTATATAGTGATTTGTTTGAACTTCTTGTTCAAGCTGCCTGTTAGAAGTGTGTGATATGGATATCACATATACTGCATCATTCCTTATTGAAAAGCCACACAGACTTCACATGTGAATAACATCATGATTACACTTGTGTCTTTTTTAGACACTTAAAATGTTCTATTTGACACATTGTCATTTGTGGACTTTTTCACATTTAACTGTCTCTCACATGATTCAGTCCATGATTTGTTTCTAGGGGTGGAAAGTAATATTTATTGTACTTAAGTACAATTTGGAGGGAATTTGCAATTACATTTTATTATAATATAATGTAATTTATAATTACATTTATATTACTATTTCCATTTTATGCTACTTTACACTTTCACTCCACTACAATTCTGAGGGAAATATTATATTTCCATATAATTCCAATACATTCTATTTCAATACATTTATTTCACAGCTTTAGTTACTACTTACTTTGATGATGAAGATTTTACCCAATGGGTAATATAACACACTTTTAAAATATAACACATACTGTAGTTAAAGACTAAACCAGTGGTTTCTAAATGTTATCGGCATCTGATATCTTACAAAAAGCAGAGTGTAGTCGGTCACATTTCAGACGTCTGAGTTGTTAACAGCTCCACCAAATAGTGATTATTTCCTCTAAACTTCTCACATGGTTTCATTTCAGTAAATGATCCAAAATCTCACCAAAAAAAAAAAAAAAAAAAAATCAAAGATTAGTGAAAAAATCTAAAAACTGAAACGGATTTGTATTCTTCCATTGATCTCATGACCCCTCAGATTTATCAGGTGTCACTGCATATAAAACTGTATATAAAGTAGTTTAAACTGTAGCTCCACCTCCAGCAGCTACAACACTAACATGATGCTTACACAATGATGCTTCGGTATTAATAATCTAATGGTGTCATATATAATAATATATTAGTCAAAGAGACCAAACCAGCACTTTTACTTTCACACTTTAACTACGTTTTGCTGCTAATATTTAAATACTTTTACTTAAATTGTTTCCTCACGATTCAAATATTTTCACATGTTAATCTTTCGAAGTTGTGGCTTCATTTTTCACATTTGGTCACAATAAGATTATTCTTAATATGAGCAATTAGTCAGTGTTCAATGTGCACTTTTATGGAATGACAAGGTAAAATACAATTTCTTGTTTTTTGAATGTGATCACAAATGTAAATATTCACCTATTCCCATGCAAAAAGCAACCTATGTGTTTTTTTTTTTCGATGTCATGTTACGTTAGGACATTATCATGAAATATAAGATGTATGGCAATATTTATGGCTGAAAGACTCAATAATGTTCAATGTTAATGTTTACAAAACCCATACTGTAAAGGCAAAGGGGGAAATAAAAATTCTGATACAAAAATACACTTTACCATCCAACCAGCTTCTTGTTAGTTTGAGGTAAAACAATTTGTTTTATAAAAGTGATGAAGATAATGGGTATATTTTAGAAAAATGAATTGTGGCACACTTTATATGATTGTAATATTACATATAGTATATTGAGCTGTATTAAAAGTTAGCTGCATGAAATGTATCTGCAAATACTACACTTATGCATATTTAGTGCTTTTGCGTAGTGTAAAGACCAACATAACAGGGTAAGACGGTGGCTGTCATCTCACCTGTTCTGTAGACTTTTTTGCTACCTCTGGGCTCCTGATGTTCCAGCTGTAGCTCTCTCAGTCCCACAGCCATCCATCCACCCGCTGCAGCTCCTCTCTCACTTTTCATAATTATTGAATTATGCTCTGCGCCTCCCATTAAACTGGGGACATTTTCTTCTTAACCACCTGCTCCCTCCCTTTCCTCCACCCAACATTTTACACCATCAATCTTTCAGCGTTAGTGTAGCCCTAAAAGCTTTCTGAGTCCCCTATAATGGCCAGGCAATGTGGGGTCAGGCAATGTGGCGAAGGGGGTGCTGGTCATTTTGCGTATGTGTGCCTGTGTGTGAGTTGTGAAACCTCAGCAATGTGTTGGGGGGCACATTGGTCATTCTATCACTAAGTGTGTATGCGTGAGGCTTTGGTGGTAATAACAGGTCACTAGCTGTGACCCCACAAAAGAAAGGAGGAGGAGGCCAGTGCACACAAACGCACCCTGTGAGCTGGTCAGTGTTCAGGCCTTGCAACTTGTGTGCCTTGGGGCACAGTTGGCTAAGACATTGACCCTTGGTCAGTTAAGCTAAACAAGGCCAGGAGTTTATGCAGTGATCATGCAGGGGAGTATACTCAGAGTCTCAAAGCCTAAAATGTACAGTGCAGCTGGCTGTATTCAGCATCCATTTCCATCCAAGCTATCACTGACTACAGATTCAAATTATAGATAAAATGTCAAAATGTTTTTGATGGCAACAGGGAAGATTCTCGGTTGAGTGTTTACTTTAATTATTAATATACAGTAGTTTTGTTATAGTTTTTTTGAATTGTTTACTTTTTTATGTGGTTGAGTGAAATCTGATGTAACAACTATCCCTGAACTGAAAACCATTATGCTAACGTACAACACTTTAAAAAAATATTTTAAAAATGTGCAAAAAACAAGAGGTGTAGGAAAATTAATTATCTGAAAAAAGTTGTGAATGTTAACAGTACGAAAACAATATAACCAAATATCATGGTTTGCAATATATCACAGGATGTACAATTTGAAAAAATATTGCTTTAACCATTCTTCCAGGGTTCTTTGGACATGTAAGAATTCTTGGTATTGTAAAATCTTTCTACCTGAAAGTTTTTCTGATGGGAAGCTCTCAGATGTAGGGTTCCATGTACTGTATATAAAACCTTTAAAAGGTCCTCCAGAGGAATTAAAGGCTTCTAAAAGTGCACTTACACTGTCTCATTTTCAGACAGCACAAATGTAAAATGGCATAGCAATGCAGTAGTCATGCAAGAGATAATGTAGAATGTAGAAATAGTGTTTTATCTATTTATCTGCTTAAGTATAGGTAAAGATAATATGATATAGGTAATATGTGACATCAAGAAATCTGAAACAATTAAAGGAAAAATCCACTTTAATCCACTTGTATATTAGCCTTTATTATTAACATCTGATCTTTAATAGTGTCCAAGATTTAATTAGCTCATGCTCATGATCCACTACAACCCTGATCAGGATAAAGTGATTGATGAAAGTGAATGAGTGAGACTTATTTCATTACTAAATTAAAGTCAACTTTTTTTGTTTAACCTTCTTTCACTGGCATGCAGCTCTATTTTCACCTTACTTGATGGCTTCCTATATTTCCCACAATGCCATTTGATTACATGCTGATAGAGCCCCTGAGATTTAGGCCTTATTTCATGTGAATAGAAAGTGAATAGAAAGTGATGCAGCAGCACTTTAGTCATTAAGTCTCTTATTAAACATCAGTGTAGCAGATAACAGTTAATAACTTCAACAGTACAGACTTCATTTTATAACTTTAATCAGTTTACTGGTTACAATTAATTATTTATTTATTTTATTTACTATATAGCACTCAGTTATAGATGGGATTATTTATTATTGTACCTGTGTCACCCAAAAGAGGTTGAGTTCCCTTTTGAGTCCTCTCAGGGTTCCTGGTTCCTCTCAAAGTCTCTTCGACTTAATATCTGAGGGACTTTTTCCTTGCTACTGTCACCTCTGGCTTGCTCAATAGGGATAACAGATAGGGATAAAACCTATAAGTTATGTCTGGATCTTATGTCTTTGTAAAGCTGTTTGGGGACAATGCACATTGCTAAAAGTGCTTTAGAAATAAAATTGAATTGAATTGAATAACAGAAATTCAGCATCAATCAATCAGCAAAGGAACATTAGAATTGCTAAACATTAAAAATATGTGTTTCGGGGTAGAAATTCCCTTTGTTTTAAAGTCTTGATCTAACAAGAGTATATATCAAAATTGATAATATTAAGCCATGTGACCTAAATCACACAGCATCACAGAGTGGTCCAGGGACAACACAAGAAATAGATCAACAATCATTTGGCAACTTTCTACCTGTTGGGCTGCAAAAATATTCCCATCATCCTGTTTCTGCTGCTTTAAGAATAAAAGTACAACTCAAGCACAACTTGAATGTTTCTTAAGAAGACTTAGTACCCTGTAATAATGACAAATTATGACTTAGTATGACTGCAGTAAATTGGTTTTGCATTCAATATCTGCCACCCGTTTGCCGTAAGGCACCACTGCCAAAGTGCTCATTGTTAACTGCATGTTATGGTGAATTTTTTTTTGATAACATCTGTTCCAATAATCTGAGCACTTGCAGTGTTTGATTTGGTTAGCCCATGATCATATTCAGACGAGTCAATATGCAACAAATAAGCCATTCATTAAAGCTGGTTTGGCATTTGCACAGAACTTGCATTTAATGAAAAAAAGGGTGAAAAACTGTTTCTCGGATCCTTCCTGAGACACAGTGTGGTCCAGTAAAAATTAGACCAACCTAGTCTTACTTTTCTAATTTAGTTATTTTTACATTGTCTCCCTTCATAAAACATAGGGAGAAGGCAGGGCTGCATGGTTCACAAGTGATATAATGATACAATGTCTTTCTCATTTTTCATATATGGTGATGTGATACCTTTCATCCATTCATTATCTTAACCGCTTATTCCTGTCCCCAGGGTCACGGGAGAGCCGGTGCCTAGCTGGCAGCATAGGGCGCAAGGCAGGATCAACCCTAG
>JAOVVH010000059.1:3710661-3721712 GCA_028566435.1 Scorpiodoras heckelii | reverse complement strand
GACCCCTCCATGATTTCTAAGTGGGAGAACTTGCAAATTCGCAGGGTGTTCAAATACTTATTTTCCTCACTGTATATTGGTGAGGCCCTGTAGAGACAGATTTGGTAAAGTGCTTTGCTCTGAGGTGATATGTAAAAAATGAATTATGACTCTGGAGGTTAAATTCGATTCAGTTTGATGGCAGACATCGTCACAGACCATAGGTCAACCACCACAGAAAGTACACACATTATTTTTTTCATCGCAAAAACAAACATGTTAATTTTAACAGAACTAATTTTAAAATTGTAACCCTGCTAATATTCCTGCTAAAAATTATTTTTACTAAATGTATCTGTAATCTGATGCCGTCTTCTTTTCCGTAAATTTAACAGATTGCAGTTAGCTGTTTTTGTATCCTATTTACGTAATGCCATTCTGTGTACTCTGTTAATACCCAAGCCTGGTTATAACAACTAAACTAAGCTATCATTCCCTCTCCAGTCTCTCATTTATCCTCTGCCTTTTTAATAAGTCAAAAAAAACACAGCTTGTCATGTTACAGAGAAACCGTGAAACCCTCCACCCTAAAGACTTTCTTGTGCTGGAAAAGTTATGGCTTTATGCTTCACTTATACAAAGTTCTGACACTAGAGACTCAGAAAACTTCACCATATCAATGTTTGAAAACATCATATAGCCATATCAACCTGTGACATCTCAGAAAAGTGTAGAACAGTATCTATATATCATCATATCACCCTGCTCACCTTTTTAATGTGAAAGAGAGTGAGAAATAAAAAGCTTGAGGGAAGATAGAGACACCACAGTCTGACTGTGTTCAAAGCGATGTGAAAACAGATACTTGCGTTTACACACACACATGCACACATATATATTGATACATATCATGTCACATACAGTGCCCTTTTGCTCCCCGTTCCATTGTGTCTGATGTAATAAGAACTATAAGGATAAGAGTAGCCTTGGGACATAGAAGCTATGACTTTGGAGCAGTCTGCACTAAACAAGCTTTAAAGACGAGAGTCACTGTCACTGTTAATCATCATGAGTAAACCCTGTTAACAGATGATACCCTTGAGGAAGGCTGACTCAACCCTGCTACACAAACACACACATATACTCACCATTATGAGACTACAGTGCCTATAACCAACAGACAGGTTTCAAAAAAGCTCCAGCCTAAAGATAAGGACCTCATGCCCCAACCTAAAGGCACTTAATGTCTGGCAAGTGAAAAAACAAGCCATGAGCCTTTGATTTGAAGGAACTGAGGCAGTAGTATAGTCATAAGGTGACAAAATTCAGAACAATACATGGAAGGAAGCCCATACCAGCATTTACTTACACTCTATACAAAGGCCGAAAAAAAAACAAATAGTTCACTTACTGCTTGCGTTATATATGTATAAACAATACACACAAAAATACATTAATTTAAAACAGAAATGGCATGAAACTATTAGAAGTGTATTTGAATGGATGCACATTATATTGTATGTATACCATTCTATAAATATTTTTATGATAAAAGATACTAACATGACATCAATGTAGGATTTGCTATACTGTAATAAAAGCACCATGAAGCCTTAAAATAACTAGATTTTACAGAATCTGCTTAAACAATCCATTTTAAAAGGTACTACTTCTCAATAAAATGTCAAGAGTTTATAAAACCTAATGTCATGAGGGTGTCTAACTGTTTGGGATGTTTGTTGACATTGTGAGCTGATTATAAATTTGTATATCAATCCACAGTGACATTTCTATACCTAATAATGTCCACTTAAAACCAAATGAGTGTTTTGTTTCATCCGGTTCAACCTGAGATTTGTGTAAACTAAGCTGAGATTTATCTGGTTTCACTTTTCTGTTTGGTTATTGTGCCTCTGGGAGTGCACCTTTTAAGAAACCATGCTGTCAGGTTGGAGAATTACAGGGTTCTGGTTGAAGTATAACTCGAGGATAAGTAACCTCAAAGCTTGAAGGCCAGTAGGTCTGATTCAAGCCCTGGAGGAACTCTACTATCTGATTTCCCTGCCTCAACACCTGAATCCATTCAGAACAGGCTGATAATTAGCTGATGAGTTGAGCAGGCTTGTTAGAACAGAAAAAAGACAAATACGTACTGCAGTTCACAAAAATCCAAGCACTGACTGAGAACCATAGATACTGGACATCACTTATGAATAAAAACAGTGTGAAATTTCATTCCGTTAAATGTTAGTCATGTGTAAATTAAATGTCATGCCAATAACTCCATTTTGGCAAATTTCATTATTGCCATGACATGTTTCACTTGTATGTGTAGTAATGTGTCAGTTTGAACTTTACGCAGTACAAAAGACATGTAATCACACACCATACCAAATGAAAAACATATGGCAGAAATTAGGTTTTCAGAGAATAAGTAGTTCAGCATGACCCTAATCCTAATATTTATACAGTATGCAGTGACAAATCTGACTGAAACAAACTTTGACCCAAACATGTTATCATAACTCTCAGTATAAATGATTAAAGACTCTAACCGTGGTTGCTGAGCAGGTTGGTTAGGCCCTCCTCCAATAAGGGGTCAACAGGGGAGTCTCTGCCTGCCTCCCAGTCCACATCGCCAGGTTCACTTTCTCCGTGCCCGCTGTCTTTAGTACTTAGCCAGTCAGCATCCTGTGCTCCAGACCTTGTGTCCAGAAAAAGAGGAGAGAGCAAAATGAAGGCTTCAGTAATCTTCTGACACATTGTTTAAAGTTTGCTCAGGGGTTGAATTGTAGAAAGATTTCAGGGGCTAATGAGTTCAGGTTACACAGGTTTGGGGATAGTAGCCTGACTTTTTTGTTCTTTCTGAGTATCCTGGATGTTTTCTTTGAAATTCTAGGCCTGAATGTTTAAAAAATGTTTATCACCTTCATTAGTGCAAAATTGAAAACCTAATATAGGTATTTTAACCAGTGGAAGATGTCAGGAGGTATTGAAATATAAAAAATTGTATTTATAATCTCAGTTAAATGTCTTAATATTAAGCAAAGTATATCCCAATAATCAGGATATAACATTAGTAGGCTGGCTAGCTAGCGAGCTGTCTTTCTACACCTGTCCAAATAAAATAACTTTAGTTTAGCATTTAATGAGGAATTCATGAAATTCATGAGAAGTATCTTGCAACTCTAGCCAAAAGTAAAAACTCCGACCCCCTTTCTCACTTAAACGTTTTATTCTCTGAAATCTTTCCACAAATGGACCCCTGAGCAAAACCACTTTCTCATAAAGGTTCCTTCATTAGTGACTGATGAAATAGATTAAGGTTTAAAAGCACAATATGCTTAAACAAATATAAACACAGCCCACCCCCCACCTCCAACACACACACACATACACTGGGCACATAAAATAAAATATGTAATCCTACACTTTTTGAACATGCTCAGATGTGATCCATATATTATGTCTTAAGTCATGTGTCATCAGTGCCTTTCTTGTTGTTCTATTAAACTGAATGTAACTGTATAAGCTTTTATCATGACGGCTTGGTCTTTGGTCTAGTCATGTCCTGCCTGCCATGTTTCCTTTTTGAGATAACATTTATTGGATTCACTGTAATGGAGTGAAATAAAAGCCACAACCAGGCTGTAGAATGAATGGTGAGGTGATTGAATCTTTTACTGACACTGATGTGTTAGTCATATGAGTGAGACACACACTGTGTCCTGCTCTAGCATGCTTTATCTTTCACTGTGGTGCCAAGGTGACTATTGTGGGCAATGATACACCATTTTCTGGAATTCACTATACGGCACCTTGTTTCCGAGTCAACCAAATGCTCCATTGTTCCCGAGTTCAACGCTTCACAAAAAAGCATCTACATATGTTGTCTTTTTGTACATGTACATTCCATCTTTCATTACAAAGATTGTAATCAATAGAGAGAAAAACATAATAAACAGAAATTAGAGGGCTCACCTGCCACCTCTGTGGGAATATTTGTTGCCACGGAAATTTGGTCGAGGCTGTAACTGGCCCTGATGCAACAGAGACAGCAGCTGAGACACCTGCTGTGGAATAAGAAGAATGGAATCTTACTATTATGAATGTACTGCGGTTAATTATGACTCTTTTTTTCATTTAATTTCTATTTCTATTTCATTAAAGTCACATTTTAGGGTATAAAGTACAACTACACCTGGTATCTGCTACTGAAATATAAACATACAATGTAGTTTCATGCCATTCCACATTTCAGTAAAACCTGATTGATTTTTCTTTGTTAGGGGGCGGATGCAGCCAAGGATGAATAAGGGGGAGGAAACACCAGGTTATTGAATAAGAAAAAAAAGTCAGATGGAGGGCAGAGAGAGCTGAGGCCCGGTAAGTGAGACAGGAAACCGTTCCTACGCAGGGCCTATTCTTCTTCAAGCTGCATCCTGCCAGGATACACCTTAATTTCTACCACAGGGTCATAGACCCCACAATGTTTCATCTCCATTTCCTCTGCTTAAGTCTCTCCTTAAGTCAAACTGCCAAGTAGGTGAAGGAGAGTGGATAGAGAGAGAAAGATGGATGGGGTGTGGGAGGCAAGTTTGCTGTTTGTTTCAGAGCTTGAACCCATGGCCTGCCCTTGTGCTCTGTTAAATGTATGAGATGCTTCTGCATGAACACAGGTCCAGAGATTCCAAGATTTGACCAGTACAGCGTTTTTTTTTAAAACAACTCTTGATTTTTTTTTGTTTCCTTTCTTATTTATGCAAGTTCAAATATATGAGGTTTTACCAATTGTTTGAAGTCTGTGTTTTGTACATCAAAGACAGAGCTGTATTATATATATTTACAGACATACAGACATACAGTATCTGGATTTAGATAAAGTACATGTTCTAGCTTAGCAGACAGACCTTGAGTTAATCTGTGTTTTTCTTTAGTTCAAAGTTTGTCATGTGATATTGAAGGTTGTTAAATTTCTCCTTAGGCACAAGGGTGTGGGTTACAATGTCTGAGATGTGCCTGAATAAACTCAATGCCTTAGTACCAATATCGTCTGTCAACTGTCCCCTCAGGCCACCAGTACATTTACACCACCCCCATTCACACAGACAGCTCAGCTGGGGGACAAAACATGTGAAGTGGCTCTCATAACTTTGATATCTATGAAACTCAAGTAAGTTTAAATAAAATTAATACCTAAATGTTTTCTTATAAGTTATATAGGTTATATTTTTACACTCTCTTACCTGCACCTCAGGTGAAGCTGAAGACAGTTCAAGTGAGTTTTCTCCAAGAGCCGCCATGGACAAACGCACCAAATTTCTCAGTATTTGTCTGTGGTCTTGTTCTTCAAGCCTTCCATTTCGTTCTGAGTTTTTTGTCCGCCTCAAAGTGGCCTG
The DNA here is from genome assembly GCA_028566435.1 of Scorpiodoras heckelii. Lineage (NCBI taxonomy): Eukaryota > Metazoa > Chordata > Actinopteri > Siluriformes > Doradidae > Scorpiodoras > Scorpiodoras heckelii. The sequence goes on along the minus strand of JAOVVH010000059.1, from coordinate 3,716,334 downwards.
TGTATAAGAACCAGAGGCCACAGACTGGGAGTCAGACAGTGTATTTACTTCTTCAGGCTTGTGGCGTCTCAGAGTGTTGGTCTGTGAGTGCATGGATGAGGATGAGGAAGGGTTTCGTGCCTTGCGCAGGGTTTGGTAGGGTGTTGTAGGGGTATGTGGGCATTCTATGCTCCCAGGTTTCCTGAGAGTCTTGCTCTGTGTGAATGGAAGTGTACCATTATTTTCAGCATAAGCTTGACTTTGTACTAGGTGAGCAAGTGTTGGTGAAAGACTGAGTTGGCCGTCTGGATGAGGTTCTTCCCGCAGAGGAGAACCAGATGAAAATGGCTGGGACTCCTCTTCAGGCAGGTCATCTTTCCGACCCCTTAGGACAGGAACCAGCTGTATATCTGTTTTCTGAATATGTTTCTGTGGTCTGCGAGGGTGACTAGTGTAGGTAGATTCAGCTTGTCTGCAGTTGTAAGCACGACTGTCTCGTTTTTCTGGGCGACAGAATGTGGTAACCAAAGCAACAGCTACCAGCAAAAGCAAACAGGTTCCCCCAATGCAGATAGCTAAAAGCATTGTGAAACTGAACTGAGCCTGTTGTCCAGGAGCAGAGTTCTTAAGGTGGTCACGAAGATTGATGAATGTTACCTCCAGTGTTGTTTCTGTGACAAGTGGCGGTGTTCCCATGTCTGACACTGCAATGACCACTTTAAAAGATTTGCCAATCAATTCTGTAGCATTGGTGGTCTTCACATATAATTGACCTGTGGTTTCGTCTAACCAGAACAGCCTGGAGGGGTTCCCTTCTATTATTTTAAATAGAAGTTTTCCATTGAGACCAGAGTCAGCGTCACTTGCTAATATGGTTGTGGCCAAAAAACCTTCAAGTCTATGTTGGGAAGAATGATTGCTCAGTGGATGTTTCATGGGAGTTTCATGAATTTTGTCCTTAAGTTCTGTCACAATCTCCCCTTTTTCTGCATTAACCGGAACACTCACTACTGCAATACCTTTCTTTGGAAGCGGTTCTCTGATAATGGGATAGTTGTCATTAACATCCTCAATCATAATAAGCACAGTAGCGCTGCTGGTCATTTGAGGGTAGCCATGATCTACTGCTTCCACAATAAAGGAGTATGTAGGTGATTCCTCATAGTCTAATGGCTGCTGAGCAATAACAGCCCCACTGGTTGGGTGGACTGAGAAGGAAGCAGTTGGTGTCCCAAGCTCATTTGATTCTCTAATCGAGAACGATACTCGTCCATTAAGGTCTAAGTCAATATCGTGGGCTTCCAAAGTCAAGACATGAAATCCAGGTGCATTATTCTCACTGAAATTACCAGTGAAGAGAGTGTTTGAAAATACTGGTGCATTGTCATTTTCATCAAGGACATGCACAGTCAGATGCCTGACACAAGACAAAGAAGGATCACCACTGTCCTGAGCAAGAAGTGTAATATTATACTCCATTTGTCGCTCCCGATCTAAGCTTCCATTAGTAACAATTATGTAGTTGTCTCCATGGATTTGCTTGAGACGGAATGGGCCTGATTCTTGCTGTATCTGGGCTTGCACTTCTCCATTTGGACCTGAATCAGCATCAGACACCATTACAAGAGCAAGAAAGGTCTCATTTGATGCCCCTTCTGACACAGTTGCCACAGGGGAATCAGGGGGAGTCCATGTAATGTGTATCCGAGGTGCATTATCATTGACATCTTGAACTCTTACTTGCAGTTTGCAGTGGGATGGGATAGCATTGTGTCCACGATCCTTTGCTTGTATATCTACCTCATAGGATCTTTTTTCCTCAAAGTCTAAAAGACCTTTTAAACGTACAGCACCTGTTTGAGGATCAATGCTAAAGAGTCTCTGCACATCTAATGGGGCATGTTTACTAAGTGAATACACAACTTCTCCATTAGCACCCTGGTCAGGATCTGTAGCATGAAGGTTCATAACTACTGTACCTTGTACTGTGTCTTCAGCAAGATCAACTATTGGAGCATTCTCCTCAAACATAGGACTGTTGTCATTCGAGTCCAAGACTATGACTTTGATTTTGGTGCTGCCAGACCTGGGTGGGTTTCCTTTATCCCAAGCCAATAATGTTAATTCAAAGGATGATTCCATCTCCCGGTCCAGTTCTTTAATAACCACCAATTCTGGCTGTTTGGCACCTCCAGAGGGACGGACATCTAGAGCAAAGTGATGGCTTGGAGAAAGAGAGTAGGTCTGCAGGCCATTGGAACCTGCATCTGGATCCTCAGCCCGGTCCAATGGGATACGCATCCTCAAACCTACTGTTTCTGAGATCTCCACCTCCTGCACTGGGTTAGTGAAGAAAGGACTATGGTCATTCAGGTCAATCACCTCCACTCTAACACGCAGGAATTGTACAGCTCCACCTTTCCTATAGAGAACACTAAAGGCCAGTTCACACTGGTCAGCTCCACGACACAACTCCTCCCGGTCCAGCTGGCCCAGTGTTGACACCACCCCATCTCTTTTGGCCACTATGAATGGTAGGGCCTGACCATGCTCCACAATCCGGAAGTCCTCAAGTGATCCAGTTTCTCCTTTCTGACGTAGGTTGTCTAACAGTCGGCCCACCCTTGTGCCTGCTGGCTGTTCCTCTTGGACATTATAGTGGACAATGATGGGAACTTTGTCGTGATACTGACCCTTGCAGAAATTTAAAGTGGCCACAAACAGAAGCCAAAACTGAAGCATGGCTGTGGGAGAGCTTTGTAATTACTAGTCCTTAGATTAGCATTCCAAAAAATACTATATTTTACTATATTTTAATACTAAATATAAAACAAATATAAGTCCCTGTTTTACAACTTAATACAGTATGTGCTCGATCTTGAACTGTCTGTCTAGTTCTCTAGGTCTCAAGCTACCGCATTACTTTCACAGAGACATAGAAAGATAAATGATTCCATTAAATCTGACATAAGTTAGACCTTATATATAATTTAAAATAAACTATCAATTACAGCTTTTATGATCATTATGAACAGCAACTGTGAAATTATTACGCAGAATTGATTTCAAATCTTGGCTAAAATAATATAAGAAACACTTTCTACTCCATTTCTATCACGCTTTAATATAAATTATTTGCTGAAAGAAATATATTGTTCAAGTACTCTAGATGAATAATTCCGTACAGTCCATAAGATTAAAAAAATCTAGCAATTTCTTCTGTTAAGCAGCTCTATCCAAAAGCATTACTCACTCACACACAGATCCTGATCCCATGCTTCACAAAGTTTGCTCAGTGTGGAAGTGTGGAGCTCAGAGCCTGGTATGTTAATTTGAGGGGGTATCCAATGGGCCAATCAAAAGAGGTCAGAGTGAAAACTCCACCCCTTAAGGAAAACATGTGCCCTGCATTGTAATTTTAAGGTAATATGATCCTATTTCTCTTGTTCACTGCCTGCAGCTCTTCATGCCTTTTCTCTCTTTTGTCCCTATCTAAATAAACACATTAAGACCAGCCGTCCTGTCATCAGTAATCAGAGCAGCACCCAAAGTAGAACCTTGAAGGATTCCTGAGAACTGTAACTGGACCCTGCTCCAAACTTTTATCCACTATGAGTACAGATGCTATCTCAAACATAGCACAGATAACTAGCACTACCCACAAGGGTAACTGGTGACATGTTTACTTTAGATTTACACCGAAATGTGAGATGTACTTGTGTTAAAGAAGGATTATCTCACCTAAGCTGTCTGATTTTTAAATGAGCAATGTATGTAGCTCCAGTTAAAGATTTAATGATTTAACTTCCTAGTAACATACATACAGGTCAGAATAACATTTAAACAGCATACGCTGCCTGCACTGGTATGCTGATTACTTTGACTCACAAGACTGTATGTGCCATTCAGTTGTAACCCTTATGATACCACTGTCAGGAATTCTTTCATATATTAACCTTGCAGTGTAGACTGGCGTATCCACCAGATAATATGTTTCCTGTCATTTTATGTTGCTGTTTTATTGCCAGAAATCAGGGTCACTGGGGTACTGATCAGAAGGTTGTGAGTTCAAATCCCAGCTTTGTCCAAGCTGCCACTGTTGAGCCTAAACTGCTCGGTTGTGTCCTGTCTCAACTGTAAATTGATATGGATTAAAGTGTCAATGAGTAAAATGTGATGTAAAATTTGAATATAGAGACAAAAATGATTAAACAAGTTACAGAAGATGTGTGGGTTAGGGTGTGTGTGTGTGTCGGGTGGCTGGGTTTGTGGATGTACTGCCAAAGCAATCAGAATCAGAAAACCAGAATGGATTACTGCTTTGATCAGTGAGATTGTTGCTACTATTCTACATTCTTCTTGAGATTAAACAAGAGATTAAACAGGCCAGCCATTAAAGCTGGTGTAATTCATTTTTCAATTTGATTAAACCATCTTGGCAACAGGACATCATGACAGCTGTTACTAAAATATATGCTCTGAGAAACAAAAACGTCCTTGTGGCCATCCAAGGCTCTGTAATCAGTAATGTGATCCAGCTGTAGTAATCAGTCAGACAGCTCATTCGAAAGGAGGCAGGTCTCTCTTATTCCTTGTTATACAACAGTTAGTTTGACCAAGTGATTTGACTGGAGAAGAGGCATTCCACGAGTGCTGATATTAGAGTATATAAGAGTATATAGTATATAGAGTATATAGCACTGAAACTTTTAGCTATGCATGTATCAATCCACTTTCCAGGTGTGTTTGATTAACCATTAATTAGGCTACATTAACGATTGTTATCAATCTTTGATTGTAACAAACTCTGCACTGCAAAGATGAACAGATTTCCACAAATACCACTTGAGTTAACCATATTAAATTTCATTTATAAAATTTATTACTAATTTACTTATGCGGTTAAATGTAAACCTACATAAAGGACCAAGCTATTGCACAAGAAAATGTTTATGTGTTGCTTGGCAACAGTCTAGTACCAGTCTAGATGTGGGAACATTTGTTGGCTGATTTACATCTTATAGAAGCAATGGCAGAAAAGACTGGCATAAGTTGTTCCCCTGCTGAGGACAGCTACACAACAGTATGAGTAAGAAGATCACATTGGAAAAGGAAAGGAAAGGAAAGGAAAAGGAAAAGGACAATAGCTGGGGATATCATGTCATATTAGCTTAATCAGTTATTAAAATAATTACATTTTAATGCTAAATTCTTACATACATGTTTGCAGTTCACAGTAAAAGATGCTCTTGGAACTTTTCTGCTCATACAATGTAACATTACAGTAGCAAAGGTGTTATTACTAATGTCTTAAGTTTTCACATTAAGGATATCAGTCAATCCCGAAATGGTAGTGCCTTAAACAACAATCACACAGAGAGCTATTAAATACCCAGTAGTGTCTATAAGCATGAAAAGCAAATGCATACCAAGCCTATAAAATTGATCATTTCTATTCACATCAATAGGGGCCTGGTCTTGTTTGCAACTGTGCAGTGTCACAAGCAGTATGGTGGTGAAGCAAGAAAAGGTCCTCTTCAGCTTACACTACCAATGAGAATATAGATTAAAATCTGTAACCTATTCACTTCTTCTGAAGTAAGCATGCCCATACGGAAAAAAAATATATTGACATATATTTTATAGTAAAGATTATATATGTCAAATATATGGTAATATATTTACAACCATATC
>JAOVVH010000059.1:3664989-3677433 GCA_028566435.1 Scorpiodoras heckelii | reverse complement strand
CGGTGGGCAGCCCTAGCCAGCGCCCGGGGAGCCATTGGGGGTTAGGTGTCTTGCTCAAGGACACTTCAGCCGAGTCCGGTCGGCCACGGGAATCGAACCAGGGACCTTCCGATCACGGGGCAGACACCCTAACCACAAGACCACAACTGCCCCTAAGTGTGGACGACAGAAGATTTAAGAAAAATTGTTATCCAGATCAAGAAGTTCCTGCAGCAGGTAGAGAAGAGAAGACTTCACTAGAGGGTTTATTACAAGATGTAAACCATTTGTGAGCCTCAAAAAACAAGGAAGACAAGATACATCCTGTACAGATCTGAGACAAAATTCTATGGAAAGAAGTGACAAAGATCAGGTCATACCAGAATGATGAGAAGAGAAGTGTTAGGACATGGGCATGTATGGCTGCCAATGGTACTGCTTCCCTTGTATTTACTGACCATGTGACCGCGAACAACAGATGAATTCTGGCTACACTGTCAGCTCAGATTCAGCCAAAATCCAAACTGGTCGGATGGCGCTTCGTGCTGTACATGGACAACGGCAAAAAAACATACTTTGAAAGCAACTCAAGGCACAGAAGTGCAATGTTCTGCTATGTCGGTCACCTGACCCGAATCCACTTAAGCGTGCACTTTTAGTGCTGAAGGCGACAGAAGCCCAAGAACGAGCAGGAACCGAATACGGCTGCAGTAAAGACTGGCAGAGCATCACCAAGGAAGAAACCTGAGTGTCTGGGGATCTCTATGGATTTGCAAATGTTTTTAAAAATAGGTGCATATTACACAGCATACCCTCAAATTAAAGCTGAGCTTTGATTCATTATTTTGTTGTGTTTTGTTATATTTACAGCCCTGACTGCATGAATAAATAATAATCTGCATTTTTCTGTACATCGCACGTAATCCGACCCAATGGTACGTGCGCTTAAGGAGGGACGGGGTGGCGACAGAGTTTCCATGTCAAAGGGATTCAACGCATTCAGCTTTTTCACAGCGCCGTTTGTGTTGCTGACAAGTTTTGAATTATTTCCGATTCAGCAAAAAATGTACTCCGAGTGTGATTATTAAACAAACAGCAAAAAGAGGAGTTTCTGAGTGCAGTAAGTGACACAAAATTTCGCTCCGGGTTTATCGACTTTATCCTTTTATCAGTGCTGGTGTGTTTTCTGAGCTCGGAGCGCCTGTTTGAGCATACTGCGGTGTGTGTAAACGCAGATAATATTCTTCTAAACCATTCTGGTGTGCTTACAGCTACAAAGCATCGATCTGAGCACACGGAGCTTCTCAAGCGAACCATGTCAGCTATTCGGTGAATATTTTTTGAGCTTTGTTTCCGTGTGTTTGAGTTGTTTTCCTAGCAGGTTTCCTGCTTCAGTTCTGGCCATATGGAAAGCCACAAGGGTCAAATTCGCTCCATTTTGTCACAAAGGCAATAAGGATGAGGAAAAGTTACACCCACACACAGAAAATTTATTAGGAATCAATAAATAATCAGACTGATAACAAATGTGATAATGGCATCTACATCAATAAAATCATTAATTCCCATCCCTAACTTTTTGTTTTAACTAATGCTTGGGAGTACACCAGCCATAACATCATTTTAATCTCACTGTATACAATACTGTGCAAAAGTGTTACGCGCGTGCACCGAAATACTTTCAACCAAATATAATCAGGAATTAAATCCTATTAAATTAAATCCTAACCTAATTAAATCCTATGTCTCTATATAAAGAACTACTGTAAAGGGTAATAAACTAAACAATGGCGATGTTTGATGTGATGACCCTTTGCTTCTTTTTAAAAAATTAGACACCATCTTAAGTTTCAGTAGGGGTCTCTGAGACGGGTTTTGCTTATACCACCTGCATCCAACGTGGGCTTGTGGTTAAGGAACCAGCCTTGTGATCGGAAGGTCACCGGTTCGATCCCCGCAACTGGCAAGACACGACTGAAGTGCCATTGAGCAAGGCACCTAACCCCCAATCCCTGGACGAGGCTGCCCTCCACCCCGGGCTAGTGTGTGCTCACTTCACCAATGTGTGTGAACAAATTCCTCTGTGTGCAAGCACAGTAGGCCAATACTTCACTTCATGTCCCACCTTCCTTTACAAAGGATTGGATACTGGCCCCAAATATTCCTGCTCTCTGACAGGCTAGTAGTCAATGAGTGTAAAGCACTAGCTAATGACAGACTAGGAGGTCGGGGTTTGAGTTGGAAAAAAAATCTTTGCGTTTTTTTTGTTTGTTTTTTTATCAACAACTTAGCCGAGGACGAGCGACTCCAGGTCTGTGAGTATGTATATTTTTGCTGCTTAAAGAAGACTTACAACGATTGCATCAGCTATGCATTAGTAAGGAGGCATGTGAAAAATTCACATAGTACGGGAAATTAAAACTCAGTATATCAGATGAACAAGCCAGCAGTTCAATAACCTCACTGTTATTTTAAACTGAATAAAATCTCCAATGAGAACTGTATTTTCTCGTATAAGAATTGTACTGTCTTGTCTTGCGATACGCGCATCAGTGACCCTCAACTACAGACTACCTGGGAAAGCATTTTCAGGGGGATAAAGGAAATAAAATCATTAAGAAAAGCAAGAATCCAGCAGGCTGATTTGATTAAAGGAGCTGTTATAATGCCAACTACAGGTATTTAGCATAACTTTATCATCACTCTAACGTGAGCAGCGTCGGCCGGCAAGAATCGTTTCACATGGCAGGTGTGTAACACTGCCTCAAGTAACAAAGGAATTCAATGCTGGGGCCTGAACAAACATCAGCGTGAGGACTGTGCAATGTTCCCTCCAAGATCCTATAGGGGACCTACCAAGTATTAACTGGTATACCAGTTTGTCTGGTACTTTAGTGTATTTATACATGGATAAGAAATAATGACTAGGTGCATCACTACCAGTTCCTTGAATATCTAATGTGAAATTGTTAAATTAAAACTGCGATGATTTAACTTTCAGTTTCAAACTGCTAATTATTTAGTTATTGATTTATCTGCATTTAACATCAGATGTTTAAGTAACCGATGTGTGGGAGACAAACGTACAGGTGTGTAAAAAAAATAAATAAATAAATACTAGAAACTAGGGATGTCCCGATCAAGCTTTGTTTTTTTTTGTTCCTGATCCAATCCCATCAGAGTCATTAATCTTGTTACCGATCCGATACCGAGTCTCAAACCGATACTTCTATTTTTTAGATATTGTCTAGATAAGAACTAGGAAAAAAAGCCTGCATCCAAGCTATTGCTTAATGTTCTTTAATTTTTTTTCTTTTACTTTATTACCTGTATTTTCTACCACAGCAATAGGCTTCTCATCCAAAGCGATGAATTCAACAACCCTCTGTGTAATCTTTCTGGCCACGTCGCTGTCTCGAGAAAATTTCTCTCTCCGTTTAAAAGTTTCTGCTAGCGTATGTTACTTAGGTGCAGCCTTTGCCCGAGTCGCCTGAATAAACTCGCTGTATTCGGCTGAGTGTTTATTTTTTAGGTGCCGTATCGAATCGGTAGTATCGAACGCGCCTCTGCTCTTACCGCCTCGTGAAACGATCACACTGCAGACATTACACTTCACTGTTGGACTTGTTTCGCTTTCCAGTTTAAAGTATTTCCAGACAGCACACATTACAGCCACAAACTGTGCTCCAAGTTTACGACACCTGCGTGACCGTTGACGTAGAACAAAAGATCGGGCCGATCAGGAAAGCCGATTCCGATCAGTTAAAAAAAATGCCTTGATCAGGCCGAGGATCGGATCGGGACATCCCTACTAGAAACTCGGTCGTCTTTGGGAATTTTATTACAGAAGAGTTATGATGGACGTCGCCTTGTTAACCGGATCCACTGTGAACAGGGTTATAGTTAAGATCATCTCGACTGGGAGACACAGAGGGTTCGGTGTGACGCCTTTGTGGAAACCTGATCCACGTGGTTGTTCCACGAGTTTGAATCCTGTCCCTGCAAAGCCGACACTCTTGGGTCCCTAAGCAAGGCCCCTTAACCCTCGCCTTGACTTAAAGCGTCTGTCAAATGACAGAAGGTAAATGTCTGAGGTTGGGTATACAGCTCAGATCTTACATCTATGACCATACGCTCTATATGTGGACACCTGACCATCAAACTCATGTGTGCTTGCAGAGCCTCCCATTCCACTTTGCTCGTTACAATAATGGTCACGCTTGTGGGAAAACTTTGCACCCTGTTTTTTGGGGGATCAGTGTGTTACTCCTTACCGCGATCAGAGTGCTGTTCCGACTCTGCTCTCCAGGCGCGCTTCCTCCTCCAGGCTCAGCGCTCTCAGCGCTCCCGGTTCCTCTCTGCACCGCCGCCGGCTCGCCGCCCGTCTGCGGCTGTCGGTGTTTGTTGGATCGCTTGGCTTTGGTCTGCAGACAGCGCTGGTGCAGGGCGAAAGTCTGCTGCCTCTCGAGTTCGAGGCGCTCCATGGCCGTGTTGTCGTAGCGGCTCTCGCAGCTGTTGTGATGCCGCCGGAAGAGCTCGATGCGCCGGCGGAGCCGCTCCATCACCGCGCTGTGCCGCGACACCACGTAATCCGCCATCGAGACGCTTTAGTGAAACGTCGCCGATTTCGACTGAATCTTCTGGCTTTTTAAACAAAACAATAAAAAAAAAAAAAAAAAAAAAAAAAACGGTCGGCGTGTGGGCGACTGGGACCTGGGACCCCCCCCCCTCACGCCCTTTCACCTTTTTACAAACCACAATCAACTGCCTCCATTTTAGTCAACATTCGCCAACTAGCACTGTGGCACTACAACTACAACTATAACAACAACAAACAGAAATCCGACATAGTTTTGACATCCGATTTGCCGTGAAACGTCAGGGCAGTCTGATCGCACCTACGCCTACACAAATCACAGCAACAAAACAACAACAGGAATCGGATTTTCCATTGGAAAAAGCAAACACTTTTATTTATTTATTAAACCACTGACCAGAAATGATCGGTCCGACTAAACTAACTCAAGCTGGCATTATTGATGTACTTAATGCAGGCTTTTCTAACATCCATCTCATCTCATCTCATCAGATCAGATCGGATCAGATCAGATCTCGGTGGTGTGGTAAAAGTTCAGTATTCAGCCATCGACGCAATCCACAAAAAAAAGTTTCACAACCTTAGGGTTAGATCCATCCAGTTTTCTTTAGTAGCACCAGGAATTTAAACACAAAAAAAGCATGAGATCATTATGGACGAACAAAGAGTTCACAAACTTTGTGCAAAAGTGGACACTTGAGCTAGTTTACAGGACTTAGACGATCAATGTTTTAGTTAAGAAGCGCGATCGCGAAGTAAAAGAGAGCAGAAGGTCGCTTTGTGGGAATCAAAGAGAAGAAAATGAACTACACGAGTCTCTTTCTTTCTCTCTGTGTGTGTGTGTTTGTCTTTCTTTCTGTCTGTCTGTCTGTCGTCCTGCGGTGAGTTTTGGGATGATAGCGTTCCTCTTGTCAAGACTTTTCCCCAAATTAGCCTCGTATAGCCGTATGGACTCTCTCTCTCTCTCTCTCTCTCAAACTTTCAGACGATCAACATTTTCTAACACAAACAAAACACGCCGTATAAATAAACAAACCCCGACCGCACACACACACACAAAGCGTCTCGTCCATCAAAAGATTAAAGCGCAAAGTTCTCCCCTACTTCCAACTTTTCTTTTGTTTTGTTTTAAAAAACACAGCTAGCTAGCTAACAGCTGATCTGTATTAAACCTATACAGCTCGATCGCACTGAGCAAAGCTACGGATGTAGCCAGCTAAGCTAAGCTAAGCTAAGCTAAACTAAGCTAAGCTAGCAGGCTAGCGCTAACTAGCCCCAATAACAAAGCATGCTTGGAATAAATAAATCCCTCGCACCGGAAGCGAGCAGTAAAAGTTACTCACGGCCCCAAAAGGCAGCGCGGCGGAGCGCGTGTCTGATACAGCGAGCGAGAAGAAACGCGCAAACGCAAAACAAATCAACTCTGTACGCTTTCTCTCTCTCTCTCTCTCTCTCTCTCTCTTTCACTCTCTCTCCCTCCCTCTCTCTCTCTCTCTCTCACACACTCTACAGTTCCTATTGTTTTCCAGTGTACAAGCACTTCACCGTCGCCATCTTGTAACAAGTTTTTTTTTTCTTTCCTTTTTTTTTCTTCTCCTTTTTTTCACAAAAGCGTCACGCTTTTTCCCCCGCCCTCATTCTCTGTGATTAGCACTGCGAGTAGCCAATCAGAGTAGAGCCTCTTAGTGACGTACGACACCCTCGGAAGAAAAAAAAAAACATTCCACTATCGTAGGAAACGCACGCGCGGCCGTCACGCAGTTTTTTTTACTCCTCCTAGTTTCCAGTGCAAACCAGTATGAACCATGAAAGTCCATTAGTGTGGTATTTACTGTGGTATTTACTGTGGTATTCACTGACAAATCCGATCAAAGGCTTGTGAAATGTCTCATTTGTCCCTTTTTTTAAAAATGAAAGACAGATCAAACATCCTAGCCATACTAATAACATGTTCTTATTGTACCATCAAGCACAATATACCTGGTGATCTTCTGAACCTCCTCCATATTCATTTATTCACACACCTTCAGTAAATGCTTTACACCACCCGGCTTGTGGCAGACCCGAAGCCTGTCCCTGGACACAAGGACACACAGAATGGGATCCAGTCCACCTACTGGCATGTTTCTGGGATGCAGGAGGACGAAGAACTCAGAGGAAACCTACTGACGCTGGAAGAACCTGCACAACTCCACCAGAACAGACAGTAACGCCTACCAAGAGTCGAAAGACAGACCCTGGAGCGGTCATGTGACAGTACACGACCATTCTGTGATCTGTACATGAAAAGACTTGCGTGCAAGCGTAGACATGCACACAAGCCTGTTATACCCATGCACGTCACTGCATTTGGCCTGTTATCTGAAGAGTTTCATTCTCCACATCACAAGATCTCGGACAGACCCTGGAGTCTGATGGAGAACAGGACTCGCACCAGGCACTGACCGCCTCAGCGACTCGATCGTTCTTGGATCTGAAGCTTGAACAAACTAAACAACCAAGTTCCCGGCCAAGACCTGGTCTGACCCACGCCGAGTTACGCAACCCAAATGTACTAATTGCTTGCAGTTCCCAAAATAGTCCTGTCTCATGTGGCATACTTCCTCTTGGAGCTAATTTTAGATCATTCAATGCATCAAAGGGATGTTTACGTCATGTGATTGCTCTCACATGATGCGAATGCAGAACTTTGCCCAGAGAAAGTCTCAATCTCACTTAGCATGATTTGTTTACCCACTATAAAAAATGGCGATGATAAAAATGCCATAACCCAAGGCCATGTCCAGGAAGTTTGGTGCATCTATCTGGAACAAAAGAACATGAAGTTGCTAAACAGCTTCTCTCATCACACGTAATTCTCATTAGATTATTTATTTTCATTATTCATCAAAACAATGAGATGGCTTCATCTGTAGCATGTCACCTTTACTCATACAGTTCTTGTGTTAGAGCTAGGAAAGCAGAGGTTGAAAACAAGTTCAAATGAAGAAAACGAGAACTACAGATGGAGAAATTCTTTAGTCATGGACAGACAGCCTTATTAGAAGGTCGTTCACTACAAAAAAATAAAAGAATTTGCTAAGAGTTAAAACAAACTAACGTAAGAACCATCATACAGAAAGGAAAAAAGAAAAAACAAGCGGTGAAGGAAAAACTTTCCGTTGTGTATAACAGGTTGCCCACCACCGAACTAATCAGCACACAAGTCCTAGATTGAAAAGGCACACATTTTTCATAGAATCCATTTATTTTAGTTTTGTAAGTAACATGATGGGTTTTGAACCCCTTCCCTCCCCCAGCCCTACCTCCACACCATTCCCTGAAATATACATAACAAATCACATGAAGTTCTTAATCTCACTACGGTACCAAGGATAATCATTCCATCATTCTTCACATACACACATTTATCCACATTAGTCCAATACAATGTATGTGAAATGGCTTGTAAAAAACATATGGGACAAAACAAGATGCAGGAACTAAAGGCCAGACAGGATGCTAGTCGAGAGAGAGAGAGAGAGAGAGCGAGAGAGAGGGAGAGAGAGAGAATGTTAGAACAGCAGCAGTACAGCATGACATTACCAGTCGTGAATATGAATGGTTGACTCCGTTACTTTAGAAAGTGCCAGCTCTTTTTAAGCTTGGGACAGAACGCTAATTGCACCGACGTCCTCCACTGCTTTGGATGGCGAGTGCGTGGTGGACGTCAGCAACTTCGGTGAAATCAAAATTCCATGGAGTCTCTCTTCGAGTTTGTAGGCAGAGCTGAAGCAGTGCGCTCCAGGTCGTGCCGTGTTAGTGCCGTTTTCACGTCTTTGGGGTTAATTTTCGAGGAAACGTCTTTGACAGCATGCGCTACGGATTTTTATAGCAAAAAAATAGCAGCAATTGAACATGAAGGAAAATGCAAAACTGCCTCAGAATCATCTCTACAGAACGAAAAAGGGTGCTAGATTTAAAAAAAATAATAATAATAAAAAAAAATTGAAAAGAAGAATATGCTTTGTTGCTACTGCTGCTGCTCAGACAGGATGATGTAACAGGAAGTGAGGTGAATTGAGTCACTCTTCAGAGACCTTTCCATGCCTCACTTTGGGCATCGATGATACAATTCAAAGAGGTGGCCCAGATACACTTATGATTCACCATGCGCAAGGACGTGAGCCTTACTGCCTGATTTGTGTAACTTCCTGGTCGACAGCATGGAAATACTCTCAGATCGCAGCCTCTCTTTCTCATCTCAAGCTACAGCCCCTAGGGGTAGGCAGCCTTGTTGTGTTGTGTTGTATTGTTATGTTTGTCCTCCTGCTTCCAAAAATTCACCGCTTTCAAACTAAATAAAAATTATGAAAAAAGATTTAGTATGAAGAAAATTCTGGCAAAAACAAAATGTCAACAAGAGTCAAATGACAAAAAAAACTCACAGTACATTCACAGAAATAACCGAGCTAACCGTGTTCTACAGATAAACAGTAAAACCTAAATCCTAACTGGTGGTCTGTGTGAACACCCCACAGTGCAAGAACAAGGGGTTCTCTACATCCTGACAAGAAATGTATAGAAATAATAATGAGACCTTTGTGGAATGAGCGTAAAGGTGGCATGTGGGCTTGAAGGAATCATTGCTTTAAGCTAGATGGGGCCGAGTATGGAACTGAGTCACGTCACGTCCCATTTCCAGAAGGAGATCTCTGGAATAACCTCCGAGTTCTCCTTATTCACATTCAGATTTACGAACCTGCCTACTTAAGAACCCGAGCCTGAAGCATGGTGCTGTAGTGTTGCCACGTTTTGATGCTTTCTCTGAATTATACTAGCAAGAGGAGTAGCAAGATGCCAGCTGGAGGCCAGCAGGTGTGTGTGTGTGTGTGTCTGTGTGTGTGAGAGAGCGAGCAAGCGATTGAGAGAGAGAGTGAGAGAGAGAGAGAGAGACAGAGACACACCTGGGGCTAGATAGGATAGAGAAGGGGATTTACATTAGCATCAGCACATTTAAGGAATGATCAGGTTTCTTTCTTTCTTTTTAGTAAAACAAAAAAAATTCTACTCTATTTATGGTTGTGATCATCATCATCATCATCACCATCATCATCATCATCCACCTCTTCCTCCTCCTCACATCAGCCCGAAGTGGCAATATTTCTTTCATCGGACCTTTCTGTTTCGTTCTCTCTGTAGTCACTTGTGTGAAGACGGAGCAGAAGACCAGACCAGAGGAGGACAGAACAAGGGGAAAAGGAGAGAACAAGGGAGGGATGAAGGAGTCGGGGGGAAAAGGGAGACTCAGAGGAGGGGCTGCGGTTGAGCAGATGCAGCAAAAGTCCATCAGTCCTTTCTGGCTTTCACTTTGCCTCTCGGGGACCTCCTCAGAACCTCATCATCATGTTTCTGCACGGAAAAAAAAAATGAGTTAGACCACTCTCAAACCACAGTGCTGTTGAATTCTTGATTCTGATTGGTCAGAAGGTGTTGATGAGTTTTCTATTATTAGAGCAGCTGAAAACACAACCTTTACATCAACGCACTTTTCTAAAACGTTATGGAGGACGCTCCACAGAAAGCTTTCTGGACGATGGCGTTTATTGAGAATGATGGAAGGAGTCTCCAGTGCCAGCGTTTCGTAATGCTCAGGGGTTGAAGGTATTCATTTAAGTTTTAGACTGTTTATAGGTGTTATAATGCAAGTGATAAACAGCAACTATCAAGCTTTGTGGACATTCCACAACACCATCGATCTATCCATCTATCCATCTGTCCATCCGCCCGCCCGTCCGACCATCTATCCATCCGTCCATCTACCCATTTATCTATCTATATCAATTAGTTTAATGTCACATTTTACACAGTGGTTACACTGACGACAGGAGAGGTTAGTATTTCACTTTAAAAAAAAAAATAAAAAAATCCTTGTCGTCAATGGGGAGAATTTATTATCTCCAATTCACCAGATATTTTTTTGGACTGTGAGAGGAAACCGGACACCCCGGAGGAAACCTACGCAGACACAGGGAGAACCCGCAAACTTGTATGGCAGTACTCTAGGTCCAACTTTATTTTTTAACCTATTTATGATTGGCACATTATCTGGTTTGTTCCAATCCAGGTTGGCAAGCAGATTCCAATAATTGGATACATTCACAAGACAAATTATTTTTTATTCATAGGATTTTATTTATTTAACTTTTTCCTTTTCCTTGTCCCACTTCTCCTCCATAGCAAATATAAAGCTAGTAGTAGCTTAGTCTCCAACACTTCCTCATTCCCACTACAATTTTGCTATCCAAGCCTAAGATGCTAACTCGCGGCATTGCTGGTAACTGCACCAAAATGGACGACTATTCGTGCGTTGCCAATCTTCTAGCGCCGCCTTGGCCCCGCCCATTTCGTGAAGCAACGAGAATTGCAAATGTCTAGTGTGACCATGTGACACTGTAGTTGATTACTGTCCAATGACAGAAGACCACCAAGTGTTTTACTCCTTAATTATATGAAATCGTAAGTCTATACTAATGAAACCAGCTAATATTCGGTTCACATAAACACAAATACAGTAAATAAGGATGACAGAGGTTTTGCCGGAGCCCAATTCTTTGAAAAAGCAAAGTGAAATGAGATATGGAAATCCTTCTAATCAAATATAAAAAATGCCAAAATAATCCCGCAAATGTTTTACTGCTAAATAAATTACATATAAATAAATGTCTTTTCATCCTGTTTGGTCAGGGTTTTTTTGCGGCGCATTTGAAATGTCTGTGTCAGAATGATTACGCATCGACCTCTCCAGAACGACAATGATGGCGTGTATGATGAAGACCAGTAGCAACATGCTTCCTGTGACTCATTCTAAAACTAAAACGAATACAGGATATGCTAATTAAAAAGACAAAAACGGCAAAACTTTTAGAAAAATCTTTCATCAGGCTGAGACAGACTTGGGAAGCTTCTTCAGTAGCTCCTCCTACCTCGTTTGATTTGTCTTCCTGTTTCCCCGCATCCTCTTCCTCTGGTGCAGCTGCTTCTGCAGGGCTTTCCTCTGCATCAGCTTTATTCTCTGAGTGCGAAAAGAGACGTACTCGTTCATTTCGCACAAACAATAACAGCACGCTTGGGCACGTGTCACAATGCTGATGTACAGTTAATGACTGTGTAGAGGAACAGCTGGGATGAAGTGATATATATTTAGATCGCGGCTATAAAATTCCTATTAAATGATGTAGCCTAATAAACTGGCCATTATTTCTTACATAGCAGTCTTGTTAGCTAGTTGACTCTGGATACTGTCTAGTTCACTTCAGAAATGCTTCGGGATTGAAAACCAAGCTTCAGTTTGCCCAGTGTAAATACCTGGTTCTTCCTCCTTGGCCTCCTCTTCTTCGTCCTTCTCCTCTTCCTCTTCTTCTTCCTCCTCCTCCTTCACATCAGGCTGAGGCTCGTCTGTCTTCTTGTACTCTGCAGCAGAGGTCGCTGGCTTCTTCTGTAAATTACAGCATAGTGGGAGTTTCAGATAACACAGATGATCTGCAGCAAAGCAATCATTACATACTGACAACTACACAGCAACGTGTGTGTCACACAAAGAAGCACAGATGGACATTCAAAGACACAGACAGAGACGGACACAGAGACGGACACAGAGACGGACACAGAGACGGACACAGAGACGGACACAGAGACGGACAGACAGACACAGACACAGATAGACAGAGACACAGACAGACACAGAGACACAGTGACAGAGACGGACAGACACACACAGACACAAAGACAGACACAGAGCCGGACAGAGAGACAGACACAGATGGACAGAGACACAGACACAGAGACAGAGACACAGAGACGGACAGAGAGACAAAGAGACGGACAGA
>JAOVVH010000059.1:3608351-3620961 GCA_028566435.1 Scorpiodoras heckelii | reverse complement strand
CATTAAACACTATATCTACTCGAGTTCAATACCAATGGTATTTAGACCATTGTAGACAACATTTCAGTTTTCTCTACTGCCTGATCACATTGGCAGTGATGTCAACGTCAGTGATTTTGCTGGTGATTTAAAGACTGCCGAATTGCATCTATGTTTATGTCACATACAGCTGACTGACACAAGTGGTACATGATATGGCTTTCTGCCGTTGTAATCTATCCACCTCAACGTTCAACATGAGTTGCTTTTCAGCTCAGCATGGTTGTAAACAGTGGTTATTTGAATTACTGTAGCTTTTCTGTCAGCTTAAACCAGTCTGGTCATTCTCCTCTGACCTTCCTCATCAATACCCACAAACCTACCACTCACTGGATGTGTTTTTTCCCCCACAACATTCTCTCCACAGGCTGTTATGCATGTGAAGGTAATCCTACAATTGTTATACAAATGTCTTGATCATTTTAGCTATGTGAAGCTTGTGAAGTGTTCACTAGCTTGTGAAGTGTTTAACAAACAGTTGACAGTCATATACCAAAGATTCCCACCGATTTTCACTGACAACATTTCAGAGCTTTTCCATGACTTTTTTTCCCCATGACCTTTAATGAACTTTCCAGGACCTTTCACAACCTATAAGCATACAATATTGTGTAAGTTGCTCCACAATCTGGGTCTAATTACTGATTAAAATTAACATCAACTTTTTCCATTTACTTTCTAATTAGCCTAGTTAGGATATGCCAGTTCAAGTGGAAACTGAATCATGCTGTGGGAATTCACACAATGAAATATTATACATGGAAGAGCACAATAACATAATTAATATCTTCAGCCTTACATACAACAAAATCAAATTTCATGACTTTTCCAAAACTTTCAATGAATTTACTTTAATTTCATGACTTTCCCAGGTCTGGAAAATTGGATTTCCATGGCTGTAGGAACCCTGTATTTCATTTGGGACATAGCCTATGAATTGCTGTCTGCAGTCATGGGGGAATCGCAGAGATGGCATGTCTTCATGAGGTATTTGCAGTTGTCATGCAAAAACAAAATCCCTGCATACATTTTAATCTGATTTTATTAAGATTAAGGTCTTACTCTGACTGATACTTAGCTGCACAAGTTTTATAGTCACATGACCATAAAATGCACATACAGTTTACCTGTGCTAGGAATTCAATACCGTAACTAAAACCCCAGAAGCGTCAGTTCTCTGATACATCCTTTTAAACGTTGCCTATATTATAATGTTCTACATTTTTTATACTTTTTCTCATGCAAAACTAGTCCAATCTGAATGGGTCTATAGATACCAGATAAATCTGTACATTTGAAAGACAATCACTGCTGATGAAAAGTACTGAGATTTCAAACAGATTTCCTCAGTGGTGGGGCAACTACAGTGCAACAATCACAAAAAACAAGCCCATTTTCATAGTATACACCCTTTTAAACCTTAGCTTCACTGAGCTTGGTTCTGACTCACCGATAAAGCCCAGCTGTGAGAATTCAAGGATCATCCAATCCTCCGAAGGCTGCTGGAGAGCAAAGTTCTTCATAGTGGTGAAGTAATTCGGCCGAGCCACAATGTCATCCTCTAGCTGACAAAGAGAAAGAGAAAGTGAAAGAGAGAGAAGTATGTTAGAGAGACCCCAATCCACTGAACAAAGAATCAGACTCATTATTTGAAATCGCTTTATTATCTAAATGAGCACAGTTTTATAGCCATCCTTAGCCTGGCCTATTGATGCTTAAGTGTTCGAATGATATTTGTAAGTCAGACATTTCTGCACAGTAATGGAGCTATTTAAACACTAGACAGAGGCCTGGGAGAGACAATAACAGACGTAAAGGGCTCTGAGTGTGTCACTAGAGAGAAAGATGAGGCAGTGGAGGGAGGAATAAAAGGACAAAAGCAGGATCTTACCCCAATTTGCTTCCATCTTTGAACAAGTGCCATATGTTTACTGCAGTTGTAACCACCGGCTTATGGGGCAATTAACACTCTCTATGCAATAAATACCAGATGGCAACCAGGGGGATCTAGTTAAGTTGGTGTCATTATGCATGTGCATCTTCAACAGCGTGACATCGTAGTGTAAATTAATGTTTCGGGTCCGTGTTTCATCTTCAAATGACATCACTCAAGTTTACGGCTGGCACTGTGATGCACTGATGGCTGGGTTATAGCTCAGGTAACCACAAGAGACCGGTATATTACACCATCCGACCAACGTTTTACAAGCTTAAGAGTCTTTTAGATATTAGTCTTTGCTTTGATATTAGTTTTAAGCATTGTCCCCCCATCCCGTAGGTTCCAGAAGATCCACTGAGCACCGGGATTGCAGGCTAAGTCAACAAGCAAACATGTGGCAATGCAGTCGTCTGTTTTCATGACGCAAAATTCAGACAGGCAACTACATACAAGTTCATACAACTCTAACAAGACATTTATGCAGTACTGTGCAAAAGTCTTAGGCACCCTAGTCATTTTAGTATAAATTTTGTTATAGATGTACTTACATGTATGAATTCTGCATTCTGGAGTCAGTACAAAAAGATTTTAGATTTCCAAACATTACTTTTCCAACAAAAAAATTTATATTACAGAACAATGTTTGCATATTGGTAAAATACAGTACTTTCTTTAAAAAAAGCAGATAAAAGCATAATGTAGACTGCTCCTCCAAAAAAAGAAGCAAGTGCAACAGACAAAGTCTCCAGAAGAGCTGTGGCAGATTCTCCAAGACGCTCAGTAAAACATAAAACTAATTTCCTTATAAAACTGCCAAAAAAAATGTTCCTGGGAATACTGTTTAAAAAACACAACAAAGATTGACTTCCTTTAGCTTAGTACTGTTTACTACATTTTATAATAGTTTTCTTTTATATAGACACATGTTTATTATTTGTAAAGGCACCTTTGCTTTGCAACATGTAAAGTCCCTGTATGTGCCTTTGCAAGATGTTTGCATAGAACTGAACAGTAATTAGCTTTTAAGTTTTACTGAGCATCTTGGAGAATCTGCCACAGCTCTTCTGGAGACTTTGTCTGTCACACTTGCTTCTTTTTTTGCAGCAAAACCCAGCAGCCTTCATTATGGTTTTTTTTTTTGTCTGAAATGTGGTCTGTCTTGCAATGTGTTGCTTTCGTCACTGACATACAGAAACAAACACTTTTCTGTAACATTTAATTTTTTATTGGAAAAGTATTGTTTGGAAATATAAAAATAAAACTTCTGCACTGCAGAAGTCATAAAAATAAAGACCTATAACAACATTTGTACTAAAAAATAAATGTGCCTAAGTCTTTTACACACTACAGTTTACTATATACACATTTTATAATGAATTTTTCTTTTGGATGATTTATATCATTTCCTCCATTTTTATTTATTCCCATTCATGGTTCTTTTTATGATTTCTAATTCATAATAAATGATTCCTCTGCTTTATTTACTTGTATTCCTGTTTTTGTTTTCCTTTTGCAAACTCCATTTCATCCATTTTGTGAAATTTTTAAGATAAAGATTATTACTATAATTTAAAAGTGTGTTCGTATGTATGTATGTATGTGTGGCCTCCGACACAGTCTTTAACTGACTATGCAACATGTTAAGGAAAATATTTCTTCGCAAATGTAAGAGAATCATAAAAATGAATCTCTGCATGAAGATGCAGTAGCAACACAGCATGTTCATACAAGGGCAGAAAAATGGGGTGTGTTAACATCTGCTCAGTTAACATCTGAAGATCCAGATTGCCGACTTCCTGTGGAAATACACAGGAAATAATTACCATGGGCTTCAAACATTCTACAGTTCCCTTTGTGTGTGTGTCTGTGTGTGTCAATCAATCATCTGCATACCATGAATATCATCCATCATCTCTTATTAATATCAACATGCCTGTGTCTGACACGAACAAATATCATAAACATGTCCTTTAATCCACACTATTATGATTACTTAAAGGAGCCGTTTGTCCTTTTAGAGCTCACACTGCTCACTGCCTAGGATGCCAAGTACGATTAACAAGAAAACACTGACAAGCTCTCCCCAAAACAAATCCATGCCACTTTTGAAACTACACATGCCCCTGTTCAAGCTGGGGGGAAGAGTTCATTTCTGGGCCAGAAAAAAATGCACACAAACTAGAAATGGAGTGAAACTGACTTTCGGTTTTAATGGTTTATGCATTTAGCAAGCTAATGGGATTTCTGAATATTTCTGTAGTTTGACAATGCGCATAAAAATAAATCAACTAACTACTAATCAATAGAATTTCTAGCTAACACTAACCAGACACCTAGGAAACATAAGAACTTTCTTTATTTACAGTATGGTGCAAAAGTCTTAGGCACCCTATTGTTTTTAGGTACAACTTTTGTTATTGATGTTTTTTTTGAGTTCTGCATTATTGTCAGTACAAAAAGATTTTAGATTTCTGAACATTACTTTTCTAACAAAAATATTTGTATGTCAGTAACACATTACATAACAGACTACTTTTCAGACAAAAAACGTAATGAAGGCTGCTGGGTTTTACATGTGAAAAAAGGAAGTAAGTGTGACAGTCAAAGTCGCCAGAAGAGCTGTGGCAGATTCTCCAAGTTGCTCAGTAAAACGTTCCAGCTAATTACTGTACAGTAAAATGCAGAAGTCTTAGACACATGCAAAGACTTGCTGTAAAGTAAAGATGTCTTCGAAAATAATGATGTTTCTACATAAAAGAAAACACTACAAAGTGCAGAAACAGTAATAAACTAAAGGAAGCCAATATTTGGTGTGTCTTTTTTTTAAACAGTGTTCCCAGGTACATTAGCTTTTAAGTTTTATGGAGCATCTTGGAGAATCTGTCACAGCTCTTCTGGAGACTTTGACTATCACACTTACTTCATTTTTTTTTGCATGCAAAACCCAGAAGCCTTCATTATTTTTTTTTGTCTGAAAAGTGGTCTGTTATGTAATGTGTTGCTTTTGTTAATGACATACAAACATTTTTGTGTAAGATTAAATTTTTTGTTGGAAAAGTAACATTTGGAAATACAAAATCTTTTTGTACTGTACATGTCTCAAAATCAGTTCATCAAGAAATGAGCCAAAACAAAAAAGATTGGTATACTTATTTCACTTTATTCTTGCTCTGTCTCTCACTTTATGCTGTAGTCATATTAAAGGTACTTACACACATGGACAAAATTGTTGCTACCCTTCCGTTAAAGAAAGCAAAGCCCACAATGATTACTGAAATAACTTGAAACTAACAAAAGTAATAATAAATAAACATTTACTGAAAATCAACTAATGAAAATCAGACATTGCATTTGAATTTGTGGTTCAACAGAATAATTTTTTTTTAAAAACTAATGAAACTGGCCTGGACAAAAATGATGGTATCACAACCTTTTGAGGCAATCACTGCAATCAAGCAATTTCTGTAACTCTCATTTAGACTTCTGCACCTGTCCACAGGTGTTTTGGCCCACTCCTTATGAGCAAACTGCTCCAGATGTCTCAGGTTTGAAGGGTGCCTTCTCCAGACTGCATGTTTCAGCTCCTTCCGAAGATGTTCAACAGGATTTAGATCAGGGCTCATAGAAGGCCACTTCAGAATAGTCCATAGTACGCTTCATTTTTGCATCTGTGAACATAGAGCTGATGTGACTTGCCAAAATAGCTCCACTTTTGTCTGATCTGTCCAAAGGACATTCTCAGAAAAGCTTTGCTGTTTGTCAATATGCATTTTGGCAAATTCCAGTTTTGCGTTTTTATGATTTGCTTTCAACAGTGGTTTCCTCCTCGGCCATCTTCCATTAAGTCCACTTTGGCTAAGACAGCGACGGATGGTGTGATCTGACACTGATGTACCTTGACCTTGGAGTTCACCTCTAATCTCGTTGGAAGTTGTTCCGGGCTCTTTGTTTACCTTTCGTATTATCCGTTTCTTCAATTTGTCATCAACTTTCCTCTTGCAGCCACGTCCAGGGAGGTTGGCTACAGTCCCGTAGACCTTAAACTGAATATGTTCAACTTTAGTAACAGGAACATCCAAGCTGCTCGGAGATGGTCTTATAGCCTTTACCTTTATAGACAAACGTGTTCAGACACACCTTTTAATCAATGAATTCAGGTGTTTCATGGAGCCACATTGCCACATGTGTATAAAATCAAGCACCTTGCCATGCAGTCTACCTTTACAAAAACTTTTGTGAAAGAATAGGTCATTCTAAGCGGCTCAGTGAAGATGCCACCGTTCGAAGTCAGTCAAATTTCTTCCCTCCTAGATGTTCCACTATCAAGTGTGAGTGGTATTATTGAAACATGGAAGCATTTAGGAAGCACAGCAACTCAGCCACCAAGTGATAGAACATGTAAAGTTACACGGCGGGGTCACTGAGTGCTGAGGCGCCTAGTGCATAATAATCACCAACGCTCTCCAAACCACCTTAAGGCCTCAGCATACCAAGACATTTTGGACAATTGTTGGCTTCCAATGTTGTGAGAACAGTTTGGTGAAGGCCCTTTTCTGTTCCTGCATGACTGTGCCCCAGTGCACAAATCAAGGTCCATAAAGGCATAGTTGGGTGAGCTTGGTGTGGTGATCTCAACCCCATCAAACATCTTTTTTGGGATGATCTAGAACGGAGATTGTGAGCCAGGCCCTCTTATCCTACATCAGTGTCTGACCTCACAAATGCTCCTCTGGATGAATGGGCAAAAATTCCCCCAGACACACTGCAAAATCAAGTAGAAAGCCTTCTCAGAAGAGTGGAAGGTGTTTTAGCTGCAAAGGATGGACCAACTCCATATTAATGCCTATGGATTTAGAATGGTATGTCTTAAAAATCTCCTGTAGATATAATGTGTAGGTGTCCGAATACTTTTGTCTATATAGTGTAACTACCAATAGCTAGAATTTGACTTGCTCCTTAGAAACTTACTTTAGCTACTGGACCTAGTCTAGTCTAACCTAGTCTAACCTGGTATAAGCAAAGAAATGTACCTCAACATGTATTTTTGAGAGGCAAAGCAGATGACTCAGATGATGGTTTATATGAGTCTTTGTGCACTCCTGCATTTTGAAATTTTACTGAGGTATGGCTGCACATTCTCAAGGGGCTTATCCATAATCAGGTAGCTAAGTACACTGTGTTGTAGGAGAAGGCCACTGCAGATAACCAACTGGCATGATTCTTGATAGTTTTTTTTTCCACACTGATGATTTTGATCATTTCAATGATACTGAAATGCCTGGCTGCTAAACCGAGCCTGCTTGTTTGATGTATAACATACAGACATTGGCTGGCTGAGAAAAGAGGAGACCTTCAAGATTTGTAATGAGAATTCTGAAGATCTAAATAAAATCTAAGCAGTAAAAAATATGTTTCTTTTTCTCGGAAACGTTATTAAGAGTATAGTAACGAAATAAAGGGTGAGCCAGAGAGACTTGATTTTCTTAAATGAAATCAGAGATAATTAATTGTAACGTTTATTTGAAAATACAATAATTACGCTAATGCCATTTTTATTTGTGAAAAACTATGTCACTGAGATGACTTCCTTCATTGCACATGCACATTTCCAGTCTGGTTCGCAGATTTGCCATTACACACTGTAACACTGGTCCTGGAATTGCAGCAATTTCGTCTCATAGTTTCATGTCGACAATTTAAATTGTCGCGTAATATTTGTCGCAGGGTTGTATCGGAAATTCACAAAGCAAGAGAATGTTTCCTAGCTGAACGACGCAGACTCCTTATTACAGATGCACGCACTTTTTCAACATTTTCTCACGGTCGAACTGTACATGGCTTGCCGAGTGGTTCTGTTTTCAAGCCAGAAGCGTTGTTACGAAATTTTTCAAACCATTTTTTATTTGTGTTCACAGCACCGTGACGAGGAATACTGAACTTAATGCAAAATAGCCATTGAGTAGCGATCACAGAGTCGCCATTTAAAAAAAAATGTTTCAACAATGAATGCATGATGTTGTGCTGACCACTGCTCCATGTTGACTAAAACGGCATCAACTGAGCTACTGTTCCCCCCCACCAGTCACTACTCTCATCAAACTAGCATCTGAGAAATAAGCATATGAAAATTGTCAGATCTCTCTGGCTCACCCTATACAATTACTCAAGCACCGTCCACCCCTGACCATGGGACATAAGCCAAATGCAGTAGTGACAGAGCTATACTATTCATGGGACAGAGAGATAAGACTGCTCATGTCACACGAAATAAAGCTATCAATAAACAAGCTTCCTGGACAACTTGCACACGCACGTACACACCAGCTGCTGCCTTCCTTTCGATGAAGAGGAGAAGGAGTTAGCTCTTCAGCAGCTATTTTGTTCAGCACACGTGCAGCACAGCACATTCAGCACATCCATCTGCTACAGTTCATATAATAACACTGCAGTTAGACTGCATTCACGAGGACCGAGTTCAGTGTTGGTCTTTGAGGCCAGCTATAAATCCTCGATATTTTTCAAGATCAACAACAATCGCAGCCATTTATTTTTTCTTGGTCCTTTCAATTTTCACTGAACAAAGGCCATGAAATTAGTGCACGAACGTGCACACAGGAATACTAGCAGAAATGTATATAAAGGAACCAGGGTGTGTAATAGGAGTGAGTGGAGAATGGCTTACCTGTACATAGTAAGTGCCTTTGGACTGGGCGTACATCATCAAGAAGCAGTAATCCAAGTTCTGCTTGGTTCGCCATCTGGAAAAGCAACATAGCCAAGGCTTAAAAAAAAACAAAACAAGAGTGCAAGCCCAAGATTAAAACCAGACACATCCAGCTCACACATGAGCACAATGAATGACTTTATATTTATCATGTGTTTATTTTCAGTCCATAATAAGTTATTTTCATATGCACTGAACAAACATAAGGAGAAACTAAGCACACATTCATTTACTTTTCTTTCTGAAGCATTGCACAAACATACAGACTTGTTAAGACTCATACATACATTAACAGATCATTTCATTAATCTCTTTCAAATTCAAGCCATTATGTTTCCCACAGTCACTCACTCACAATTTCATTATAATACGAACACTGAGTACATCAGCTGATGCATTAATTAACCTTACACTAGTTTAGTAAACACAACATGCACATGCAGTGAGCTCGGAAAGTATTCAGACCGCTTCATTTTTTCCATAATTACTTATATTGTACTGTAGATATAATACAAAGTGGATTAAGCTGTCATTAATCAACACCGTAATTCACAATGACAAAGCAAAAAATGTTTTTGGATTTCTTTTGTAAATGTATTGATAATCAAAGACTAATTTAGATACACTGATCTGCCATAACGTTAAAACCACTTAAAGAATAGCATTATTTTGTTACAACAGGACCTACCAAGGACTGGGATATATTAGGCAGCATACATAAGGATCTGAGTGACTTTGATAAGGGTCAAATTTACTGGCTAGATGACTTATGGGGCCCAAGTGGGACCAAAAGTGGTCCATGAAAGGATAATGGTGAACCAGTGACAGGGTCATGGGTGCCCAATGCTCATTTATGGATGTAGGGAGTGAAAGCAGCTCATCTGGTCTGATCCCACAGAAGAGCTAATGTAGTATTTTAGTACTGTAGTAATTGCTGAAAAAGTGAAGGCTGGCAGACTGTTCAGAGTGCACAAGCTGACCCTGTTCACTCCCGAAAGTGCCTCCAATGGGCACATGAGCATCAGAACTGGACCATGAAGCGATGGAAGAAGCTGGCCTGGTTTTATAAGTCATGTTTTCTTTTACATCTTATGGATGGCCAGGTGCATGTGCCACTTACCTGGGGAAGAGATAGCACCAGGGTGCACTATGGAAAGGCGGCAGAGGCAGTGTGATGTTCTGGGCAATGTTCTGCTGGGAAACCTTGGGTCCTGGCATTCATGTGGATGTTACTTTGACACATACCACCTTGGTGCAGATCAAGTACACCCCTTCATGGCAACAGAATTCTCTAATGGCAGTGGCCGTGGTCAGCAGGATAATGCACCCTGCCACAACTCACTGGTTTGAGTAACATGACATAGGGTTCATGGTGTTGAACTGGCCTCCAAATTCCCCAGATCTCAGTCTGATCGAGCATCTGTTGGACGACAAACAAGTCCGATCCATGGAGGCCCCAGCTTGCATCTTGCAGGGCTTAATGGACTTGCTGCTAAGGTCTTGGTGCCAGATACCACAGCACACCTTCAGAGGTCTTGTGGAGTCCATGCCTGGATGGGTCAGTGCTGTTTTGGTGTCACAACGGGGATCTACACAATACTGGCAACAATTTCAGCTTCCAGGCTTCTTGGGTAATTAGAAGTGTACTTAGACTATATCATGATTAGGAGATTTGTATGACTTTAGTTTGCAGTGGTATGCTACAAGATAGCTCCGCCTCTAATCATTGTAACCGTATTAAAAAATATTATTACGGGGAATGCTTCTATATTTTGGAAACGTCTCTGACGGAAGTAATCTGGATCAGTCATATGTCCATGATTTAAATGAAACACTATTGGTGTAATGAACTTTAATGAAGATTGAACAGCATTATTCACAAGAAAAAGATGTGAATAATAAATGTCTTGGTCATGTAAATGTAGAAGTAGTAGTCTGATAATTATCACAGAAAATTTTAAATAACTGTTCAATTATATAGCTTACATTAATGAGAGGAAGCAGAAATTTGTATTGTTAGTTTCAGTAGTCAGTCGGTGAGTGAGACAGGTTGACTGAGCTGAGAACGTGGAAGCGGAAACATATGACATTTAATCAAATGTAAGAGTCAACTGGGTGACAAAGTGTTCACATCTGCACACATTCACCAGCAAGCACACATTTACAGCAAGACAAGCTCTCCAGGGAGTGTATCAATCAGTCAGCATATTGTGTAAAGCTGGGCATTGATTCAGACCCACACCCACACACAAATTGCTACAATACCTACGGGTCTGAAATTTAATAGAGGACTGTAGCTCTGAAGACAGACAAGCTTAAATAGTACACTAGCCTGATCTGCTTGCTACTGTAATTCTAATCATTATAATAAATAAATCATTCGCTTAAGTGGAATCTGAGATAGGGTTTTTCAATAGCATTTAGCCCACAGCCATCAAAAAAGGGGACAAAATGAGATAAAAAATACAGACTGAAGAAAGACTTTTTTTTCAACTTAATGAAGCCACGATATACCAAATCCAAGTCATGAAGTCATTATGTGTGCATGGGATATAAGATATCTTATGTTTTAACTCACCGTTTGGAATTGTTGAAGTAATATTGTTGGACTACAGACGCAAAGGTTCTCAGTTCAAATCCCACCACAGCCAAGCTGCCACTGTTGGGCCCCTGAGCAAGGCCCGTAACCCTCAACTGCTCAGTTGTATAAATGGGATAAATGCCATAAATGTAAATGTAATATAATCCAAATGTTTCTGTTAATTTGAGTTAATGTGCGCTCTGCTACACTTACAACTCACTTTAATTTAAATGGTCTTACAAACAATTTTAAAATAAATCTGTTCGTATCCAGCCCTTTAGCAGTAGCACTACATAAAGTACTTTAATATTTCAAAACATAATTAATATTTCTTCTCTAAGGCCCTCCAACACTCAATTTCATTGCTACGTTGACGACACATAAATCTACGTAAACATTCAACCTTCTGATTCATTCCCAACAAGAGAAAAAGAATTTCTGATTACAAATACCAAATCGGCCATTTCTTCATTCTCCAGTTCTATACTGGTTGTAGGTGACACTCCTGTCAGACCCTCCACCACTGCACGTGACCTTTGTGTTCTCTTTGACCCTTTGTTTGTCATTTGAACCTCATATTAAATCACTTAAGTTTGCATATTTCCATCCCCGTAATATCGCTTACCTCCGATCAATGCTGTCTCTGAAGGATGCTGAGATCCTGGTTCACACCCACATTACCTCAAGGCTAGATTATTGTAAATCGCTTTTCTACGGCTTACCCTCCAAATCTCTTCACCCCCTCTAGCGTAAACAGAAGGCTGCAGCTAGAGTCTTTGTACCCACTAAGAAATCACTCCCATCCTTCAACAGTTACACTGGTTACCTGTAATTAACCGTGTCCAGTATAAAATCCTTCTTCTACCGTTCAAAGTGCTTCATGGCTTTGTGCCCTTGCAGAATTACTTCATCCCTACATCCCATCTCACAAACTAAGGTCCTCTGATACAGGTCTTCTTGCTGTCCCAGGTTCAGGTTGTCCACCATGGGTGGCAGGTCATTTAGTGTTGCTGCCCCATCTCTCTCTGGAACTCCCTTCCAACACCTATTCGCTCCTAGTCTTCTGTCTCTACCTTTAAAACCCAGCTATCTTTTATCTCAATACTTCAACTCACCATTTACTACCGTTGGTGGAAACTGGTAGTAGTCCCTCCTGCTACTCAGGCACACAAAACCAGCCCGATCTGCCTCAAGGGGGCGCTGTAGCACATGAAATGGTGTTTTGCTTCATATCTCATAAACAAAAATTTTTTACATTTAAAATTAGTTTTTTTTCCTTATTCCTTGGCTTATGACAAGTAACAAGTTTCAAGAACCGTGTGGCTCC
>JAOVVH010000059.1:3429438-3441785 GCA_028566435.1 Scorpiodoras heckelii | reverse complement strand
CTGAGTCTGGGTCCTCTCAAGGTTTCTTCCTGAAAATTTAAGGGAGTTTTTCCTTGCCACTGTCTTGCTCAACAGGGATTTTGGTCTGTTAATCTCGAATTCTGTGAAGCTGCTTTGAGACAATGTCCACTGCAAAAAAGCGCTATAAAAATAAATTTGACTTGACTTTACATCAAGATGCAAACCACTGGGTTTAGACTTTGCTAGAAAAAAAAAAGCCTGCCCAGTTCTGGAACAAGATTATTTAACCAGACAAAACCAAGCTCAACACATACGAGAATGATGGGAAGAGAAGAGTATGGAAAAATAAAGGAAAGGCTCATGATCCAAACATGGTGGAGGCAGTGATATGGCATGGGCAATAATGGCTGCCAGTGGCTCTGGGTCACTGGTGTTTATTGATGATGTGACTGCTGATAGAAGTAGCAGGATAAATTCTAAAGTGTACAGAGCTTACTGCTATACTTTCTGCTCAGTCAGTGAAAAACTGCCAAGTGCATAGTGCTATATATCACAGTACAGAGCTTCTTAAGGCAAAGAAATGGCATGTTCTTAAATGGCAGCCAGTCACCTGACCTCAACCTAACTGAGCTGCTTTTCACTTACTGAAGACAAAACTGAAGGCAGAAAGACCCACAAACAAGCAACTGAAGGTGGTTGCAGTAAAGGCCCGGCAAAGCACCTCAAGGGTGCAAACTCTCCATTTGGTGATGTCTATGGGCCAGACTTTTTGCATCCAAGTGTTAAAAATAATCCTTATAATTATCCTGGTTTGTCCAATTACTTTCAAGGCAGTGAAAATGGAGGGACTGTGTACAAATGCGAGTCGAAAGTTCAAAAAGTAATGATTAAAAAGTCTACAGTTCAACACACGTCTCGATTGCTTCAAGTCCACTGTGGTGCTGCACAGAAGAGAAACCATCACTGTCCACATACTTATGGACCCAACTGTTTATGAAATTGACCTAAATCCAGCCCCATTGCCCTCACTTGTTTGAATGTGCATTCTTTTTCATAAGACGAGTTTCCTGGCTTTAGGTTCTTGAATATCTTGAGCATGCAGCTTATCTATCTATATATCGATGTCCCAAATCTTCATGTTTAACACAAACGTTATGATTATTAATATTTTCAAAAGCAGATTCAGAGCAGGCCATTAAAAAGCCATAAACCAGTGAAAGTCAACTTTAATGGACTGAACATGAACAATAAACCAATGCTCCAGTTTCAAATTCACACAAACATCTGGAGTAAGTCAGTGGGGTAAGGTCATTATCAGTGGTGTTACAATGAATATATTCTGGCCTAGGGAGAAAAAAAACCCCAAGTTTCATGCTTTACTGAAAAAATAAGTAGAGATGGAGTAGTGGAATCCAGCAGGCAGGTCAAAGTCAGCCATTTTACCATGTATGCAAGCCAAAGCCTCACGTTTGACTAATTTCTTCTTTTTATGTTTGTATTAAATATAAGGTTGATATGTCTAGAGGTTTATTATGACCAGAATAAAATGACACACAGTTTCCCCTCATACCCTGTCTCTGAAACGCTACATTACGGATTTACTAAAATGACCAGCTTTTATTGCCTAAATCTTTCAGTCTGCATGAATCGTGTGCCATAGGGTGTTCATTGACATAATTCAGTAATCTTACACAAAGCTGTGTTGAAATAAACACCGGGTCAGACCGACACACCCTTCTGGATCATATTCTGGGAAGGAGACCTGATGTGGACAAAATGAAAAGTAAATGACAGTAAAATGCGTGGGTAGTGTTTTAACAGATTTTAATGCACAGCTGAATTTAATATCACATTCATTGTGTTTGGTTTTCAGGACCTGTTTTGAGAAGACTTAGAGAGAAAACTCAGTCTTAGTTTGATGTGCTGATAGTCCAGATTTAACCATCAGATGATCAGTTAACTGCAGATAAGACTAAACGATCACCCATGTATCTGTATTCCTTTTGAGACATTAAACAACTTGGGTGCTTGTGCACCGAGTTTGTCACTATATAATGTGCTTTAATGTTAGATTCTGGGTACTTCATGTTAATGTTACCGTTAAGGTCGGGCATTTCTTGTTCCTTGATTAGACAGGCCCGGATATTAAAGCCTCGCTATCAAAGAACGTAAGTGTAGTGATTTAACTGTTACGTGGCAGAAGTTAGGACTGTCGGGTTTCAACACCAACCCAGCTTCGTTTGATGCGACAGTATGATTTTTATTTGCTTTAATCCACGTCCTCTCACAGACTACTAATCAAAGACAATCAGCAACTAGCTAAACAATCACCAACACCCTGACTCTAGTACAACCCCCAACAAAACTCTGCTATGTTCGATAATCGTCAGAACTGTCCACCTGAGAAAGGTCTACGGATCAAGTTACTAATAATCGGCTGAGATGCCTAGGGCTGTGGTCGGTCTGTGTAATGCTTTACACGAGGACTGAAATTTAATATTACATCGTAATCCGTTACATTTATCAACTGAACACACATTGAACACATACATGGAACTCTGAAAGGGATTTTTACTTTTATCTCGTCACTAAACTTCATAAGAGCTACGAAAGAAACTCGTCTTTCCGACAGTTGTGCCGGTACCTTCTTGGTTACAAACAAAAGTGCCTCGCTTTACCAGTTATACAATTGCACATGTATTCTCTAAGTATATATTTAAATCACGTTAGCAAGATTTAGGTACCCATTTAGCCAGTTTTTTGGTATAGATTAAGCATTAGTCATGGACTAAAAATGTTAGTTCGACATTCCTAATTAATATTTAGTCCATGCCTAGGCTTAGCGTGTCCAAAAAATGCCAGTAAGACACTAAAGTGTATGCAGGTTAATACCACCAAAAATAAAAACTGGACTCAATAACATGGATCTACAGGCCTACGGACTAACAATGGGCACATCAAGTATTCATAAGTTATGTATGGGGATCAGGATTTGAGTGAATGAAATGTGCTATTCTGGTTCAGGTGGAAAATCTGCATAGGGTTGTCTGACTGGTCTTTTCTTATACGATGGCCACCGACACACTGGACAGCAGTGCTGCCCACCTGCCAGCCAGACCACGATGCACTGCTGGTGAAACACATGGCCACACGGCAGTCCCATGACAAGGCATTCCGTTTCAAAGTTTTCCAAACAAACTACACATTCTGTGCAATGAAGCATGCCACAGGGCCACTGGGACCAGTCGGTGTCCTGCTCCTCTCCAGAAGACCAGGACTCTTGGGACCCAGCCGAACTCCTTTCATTGCTATGAACCGCCCCCGGGCTGTAGTCTTGTTCTTGCTGCTGACTACTTCGTTCCAGGAAGGACGGCCGCACCATCTTGGTTGTCGGATTATCTTGGTCCACTCTGATGGTCCCCTCTGACTGGGTGCACCTGAACCTCCAAGTGGGCAGATTTTTGATGTAGTCGATGGGAACAAGTGGGCGAAGCCAGAGGTCAGGGAAGGCCATCCTTTCTAAAAGGAAATTAGGATCATCATCCCAATCGGATTCATTCTGAAAGGAAGCGATGGGGTGTACCAAGTAGCTGGTGTACCAATCCCAAAGGCTGGACAGCCACTCCAGGTTGTTTGCATTTTGGTCTTCACTGCCACATCTCCTCTTCTTCTCAAAGTAGTCTATGAGAAGCCCATGGGCCAGGTATGTGCTCAGGAAAAGTGCTGGGTGTGCAGAATAGAAGGTCCAATCTGCCCTGACCCAAGAGGCAAGCGTGGTGGTGTCTGCATAGCGCAGCAGCTTAAGACTGTACTCATAGAAGTTATCCAAATATGGTAGCTGAAGAAATCCAAGAATGGGGAGCCAGGAAATGATGAGCAAAGAATTGTAGGTTCCGAGTGTGCTGATCAGAACAACGAAGCGCTTAATTGTGGCCCCCTGCGTTATGAAAAGGTCCATCCAGGCCATTAGATTGACCATGACCAAGCTCAGAACAAACAGATCATTGACCTCTGGTTGAACAGAGCGTAGGAATGTGTCCATGGCATGCAAGGAAATGTATTCCCCAGTGCTGTTGCCATATCTATAAATACCCTCTGGAGTTTTGAGAATATACGCGGGCATTTGTTGTACCCCAATCTCCTCCAAGCACGTGGTATTGTCCCAGTTGCGAACATCGACAAAGATGAACTCTATGCGTCCTGTGAACTTGATGCTGAGGGCTGAGAAGAAAGCAGGGGGCTGGAGAAGTTTGGCAAACAAGAACATCTTCACGGGCTGCTTTTCTCTCTGGTACCAGTCGTCCATTAACTGTTGTGAGAAACGGATGGTCTTGATGCGGGAGGCAACGTGTGAAGTCATCCATCTGAAGATGTGTTCTGTTTCAATACGCCTACCATTATACTCTTTCAGCATGACCTTTCCTTTAGAGGCGTATGTCTGGGGAACGGACATGATCAGAGTCGACTTCACCCAGCCACGTTTGTGGCAATATCTGATAGTTAGGAGGGAAGAAAACCAATTAGGGTGAAATGCAACATGCAACAAAAATGCAACAATTCTACATGATTACAATTTAGATGTGAACAACTGCTTAGAAACTCCATCAAGTGTATGAACTTGAAGTGTAATTCCTGACCTGGAGTCACTCGAGCAGTTGAAAGTGCCAGTGCGAATGCCAAAGCGAGAAACTTTCTGTACCATTTTCCCCCAGTTAGCTGTGCTCAGTAGTGGATTTCTGTCTTGGGCTATTACCTACACACACACAAAAAAAAAAAAAACCCCAATAATTTCCTGTTTAAACATCTTATAAAATCCCATTATCGCTATGTATCCAGAATACACACCTAATTTCCATAAGCCGTGTGTTACATTCAATTTTGTTTTTATTTTATTTCCCATAAACATACAGTACTGTGCAAAGATCTTAGGCACCCTATTGTTTTTAGGTACATATTTTGTTATTAATGTTTTTTTTTTAGTTATAAGTCTTGAAAAGCACTATCTTTTTATCCCTCCTACTACTTCTTATAATTATTCTTATTCTTCAACATAGTTATGCGATTAATACAGCCTGAACCGCTTAACGTAAAGACATGGTTCAAAGACCATTGCGTAGATAATCATGCCGTGTGGTGTGCTATGTATTTTTGGAGTGCTAGGCCTATGTATTTTTGGAGTAGGATGTCCCATATGTGGATGGTTTTTATAACCAACCCCATGCTTTTATACTTTTTGTATGTAAAACTTTGTCCTGGATTTATTACAGTCCTTGAAAAAGCACTATCTTGTTATCCCTCATACTTCTTCTTATAATTATTCTTATTCTTCAGCACATTTTTGCGATTAATACAGACTGAACCGCTTAACGTACAGACACGGTTCAAAGACCACTGCGTCGATAATCATGCTGTGTGGTGTGCTATATATTTTTGGAGTTGATCCGATTTATTGTTTTTCATAAATTCAAGTATAAAGAAGATCAATTTCCCATAGGAATGAATGGGGCCACCTGCAGTCATGTGACCACACCCAAACGTAGGCTGATTTTAGCACTTTTCAAGCACTAGCTAGCTATGCATTTCCTTTGGGAAATGCAAATCTAGTTCTGCATTATTGAGTCAGTACGGAAAGATTTTATATTTCCAAATGTCACTTTTCCAACAAAAATTTTTATTTTATACAAAAACGTTTGTAAGTCAGTAACACATTACATAACAGACCACTTTTCAGACAAATAAGCATAATGAAGGCTGCTGGGTTCTTCAAGCAAAAAAAGTAGTAAGTGTGACAGTCAAAGTCTCCAGAAGAGCTGTGGCAGGTTCTCCAAGATGCTCAAAATAAAATCAATAACAAAAGTTGTACCTAAAAACAATAGGGTGTCTAAGACTTTTGCACAATTCTGTATATTTATTTCTACTTAAACACCTTCAGACTTCAAACAATCAAGTGAGCACTGACAACAATGGAAATGGATCAGGAAAAGCATCCTGATAAGCAGGATAATATCTACCTGGACCAACCAGATGCCATCCTTAGTGTCTTCAACTAATTCATAAAAGTGCATTTCCCCACTGAAACTGGTGCTGGAATCTGATCCTGCTTCTTCTTTTTCATTTTTTAAAGCTGAATAGAGCTCCCCTTGCATCAGTTCTCCTGAAAGAAAAAAAAAAGATTAAAGTTGCACTGTTAAATACAGACCTGACATGTTAAAAGATTCAACTTTGCTCTCTCTTTTGTAGGTTTAATCAAAATATAAACCTCTTTAAATCATATGATGTAAAGGTAAAGTGAACGTTTTTGTGAATTCAAAACAGAACAACTCCTGAGGTGATTCTCGAGCCCCGCTCATGTGTTCTTGTGTACTTGAGAAACGTCATCAGACGCAGCCCACGTACCGTTCCAGTCAAAAATCTGCATCTAGCCAAGTACGGTTTAAATGCCCGGATGTGTTCTTGCTCCACCTGTGTTATCACAGACACATCAGGAGGTGACTTGTAAGGACTTTCTTACAGTCAGATCTCCCAGAATGCATTTCACTCCATGCTCAGCGTGAAGACAGAGGAGAAAACGTACAGCTATCTGTTGCGAAATATTACTGTTCATTTGTGCTATGAAATAGAATTATACGAGTTTTTTTTAAGCGAGAATGTCATTATTTAGACTTCAAATATGTGCTTAATTTATCAAGAAAGAGGCTATGTGAAATTTTGCTCTGACGTTTTCTGAGATATCCACAATCTACCTCAGGTTTTTGCAATGCTTCTTAAATGGTGACGTCAAGTATTGTATGTACGCTGCTGTTCCAGTTGCCTCCTTGTGTCCTTAGGAGTTTGTACTCGTGAATCGAAGGTACCAAGTCTATAATTACCAAGTCCAAACTTGGCATACTTTGCATTGAGAAATGCTGGTCTGGCCTGGCCTTCGGTGTTCCCAAAGCCCCGCCCCCAAAATATTTGCATGTAGTGGTGGGGCTTTTTGAATTGACAGGCAACATTGCAAGTCTGACAAGCAAGTAAAGATGCCTCCTTGCCCAGATTGCCTGGATGTTGATGGTGTTGGTTGCACCCTTTTTGGGGGCACCAGACGTGTGCAAGGAACAAGAGTGTATCCTCTTTAAAAACATATTCGGTTAACCCTTTGACAAGCTCACCGGACAAAAAATTAGTCACCTGTGACTGAAACGTACCTAATAGCATGTAATACCTCCACGAGCACGAATAACAGCTGCGATTCAATTTGGCATGGACTGGACAAATTTCAGGATGTAGGTGAATTCAATGTTTAGTCACTTTCGCATCAAAGAACTGCGCAGTTCGGCCAAATTTCATGGATGCCTCCAATGGAGGATGCACATCTGGGGATTTTGCAGGCCAGTCCAGATGTGTGAATGCACCTGAATGTTCATCATCATGCCAATCAGTGACGTATGCAGCCCTGTGAACGTGGGAATGGTCATCTTGGAATACGTCTTAGCTCCTGCAGGACCCTGAAGTTACTACGACCTTAAACACGCAAGGTGACTAAATTTTTGTCTGGGGAGCTTACAGCACACTACGCTTCTGCGCTTCTCGGTACATCGTCATATCCATTAATAACATCTTTAGACTTTTTTAAAAGAAGGCTGTACCAATCCAATGTGTATCTAAAGAGTATCACTATCAAGGCCAATACTGTCCTGAAGTTTTGGATCAGTACTGGATCAAATTTGACATTTGTTTCGGATCCAGTCCACGTAGTGTCTTGAAGAAAGAGGCCACCGTGCCTCCGGTTTCACATTTCGCATCATTTACTAACAGTAGCTTGCACGGGCTGTCGGTATCAGATGAGAACAGTGTAGCTCAGTGGTTAAGATGGTGGACTACTGACCAGAAGGTTGGGAGCTCAAATCCCACCACAGCCTAGTTGCCACTCCTAAGCAAGGCCCTTAACCCTCAACTGCTCAGGTGTGTCATTCATTCATTTTCTTAACCGCTTATTCCTGTCCTCAGGGTCATGGGAGAGCCGGTGCCAAGCCGGCGGCACAGGGCACAAGACAGGATCAACCCTAGACAGGGTGCCAATCCATCGTAGCGCGCACACACACACTCGGGGATGTCTTTGGACTGTAGGAGGAAACCGGAGTACGACGCGTAAACCCGGGGAAGACATGAGGACTCGACACAGAAAGGACCGAGACCACTCCACCCGGGGATCGAACCCGGGACCTTGTCGTTGTGAGACGACAGACCCGACCAGCCACCCAGCGCTCAGGTGTGTACAAGAGATCAATGCAGGCGTAATGTAAATGACCAGATCCAGGATTGCTACGGAGAACAGTGGGGCTGGCGTGTCCACACGTTCCCAGCACTACCTGTGATCTTTAAGGGTAAAACCTATCAAGTTACCAGAGTTCTCGACCAGCTCTCTGACGTCCCTCTTCTCGGGCAGACCAGAGTACCCCAGTCCTCTCCCCTCCAGGATGGTCTTCAGTTTTTTAAAGCTCAGTGTTACAGGATCCACCAGCTGGCTGGCAAAGATTCCCGTCTCGTACCACACAATGGCTTCGAAAAAACGAGCCAGGACGAACAGAACCAAGAAGTAAAGGAGCAGGAAAAAGAGTTTCAGCCACATCTTTGACTCGATTCCGCAGCTATCCTGTTGCACTTACAGCGTTATGTATGTATGTATGTATGTTACTTTAATAACTGTCCTGCCTGACATCGGAGACCAACAGGTACTTAACGCTAGCCTGGTAACTAGTTACAGGTCGGTGTCCGGTCCGGTCCGGTCCCTTGCTAGTTAGTTAGCGTTAGCAAACTTCCTTTCCTTCTTCAGCTGCTGTCTAAGCTAAGCTAACTATTTAGCAAACAAGCCCTAGATGGGTTTTTCTATCCGCAGGTTTTCACTGGAAGCTCTTACAAATGTCAGGACGTCCTTTATTCCCTGTAGTCACTTGTTTTATTTGGTATTAATTAAGCTAGTTACTATGAGTTGCTGCAACACCGGAGACTACGAGCAGCGCAGCAGGCGAGTTCGTCGTGCGTGGCCCGGCCTGGACAGCACAGCACCCCGGCGGTCGAGTCGCTCATCTGGAGACGGGGATTTGCTGGCTGGGAAATAAATCCTGAATATCAAAATACACAGAAACGGGAAGACGAACTGCTATAAAACGGGTTGTTTATATCTATATCTATACATGTTTATAATATATATTAATATATATTTATATTCCCAGCGTCGTGGCTTCGCTGAACCGCTCGCGTTGTTGATCAGCTGGTATACATAACAAAAATAACGTCATGGAGCCACTTCCGCTTCCGCTTCCGCCTCAACCTAGCAACAGCAAAAACAAACGGTGTAAAAAAAAAACAAAACAAAACGTCGTATTTTTCGAAAACTATATCGTATCTATATTTGACTGTTAAACTGATCTAAAATGGTCTCAATGTCAAGTCGGTTCTAGGAACATAACCTTAGTAAATAAAATACGGAGTGTTTTTGAGTGCTGGGGCTACCTTGTTTGAAAACACCAAGGCGCTGTCCCAAACGCTTTCCAGCGCACTAGGTAGTTAGGTTAACCTACGTAGTAGACTAGCTAAGACTTGTACGGACGAGTGTACGTGTGTAGTGAGCGAGGCTGCGTTTGAGACACGGACCTGAAGTGAAAGCCTGTACAGCGGGGAAGGGCGTGCTTGTCCGGGGGCTGACGCGTATGACGTGGCGGGGTGAAGCGGATCGCGCTGAGCTGCCAAAAAGCTCCTGCACACAAACACGTCCAGCTGCACGGGTGTCGTCTGGTCTCGTCTCTTCTCTTCTGTTCTCATCGGTCCCGAACAATTTCTATCCAGGATGGAAGTGAACACATGCAATATCCAGGTTCTGCTGCAAGCCGCGGAATACTTGGAAAGGAGAGAAAGAGGTATCGTTACCCTGGTGTTAGTTCTGTCTGAGATAAACACACAGCGGGGAAAGAGTCCAGCCGCTCCGCTCCAGACAATCAATCCGCTCAGCAAAGTAACAATAATGGCACCGATTATTATCCACCGAAACGGATCTTTTCCGACCGAGCTGATCGATTTTAATCCCGGGTTTGCGGCGGCAGTTTTGCGGAATCGTCAGGAACTCGTATGAACGTTGTGTCGGTGTGGAGGTCTTTCTCGGCTCCTCCATTGTACACAAAGGCGCCAACGGCGGTAAATTTGAAAAACTGTTTTCGCTGCCATTAAGACGACAAGCTCATCACGCAGACGTCACGATCACTTTTTTTTTACACATTATTATTTATTATTATTAATATTATTATATAAAAAAACACACACACACACAGCACGAAAATGCATTAGATAATGAAACCGGTGGCGCCAAAAAATACACATAAAAATAACAAATCGAAAACTGATTTCGTTTATTACCTAAACTAATGAATGAAAATGTCTTTATGCTCATCCGACACATTTTTTTCCCCCTCTCAAACATTTTATAATCTTATAATCTCATCTCTGTAGTTTATTTATTTAGTTACATTTGTTAGTTAGCATGCTAGCTTAACTAGTTATGCTAGCTAACTCTAGTTGTTAGTTCACGTCTCGTCTCTGGGCGTCTACCGAGTCCTGTAGCATCGCCGTGTTTTTTATTTAGTAATAAACTAATTAACTTATTTTTCTGCTGTTATTTTTATTTATTATCAACAGAAGCCGAGCATGGCTACGCTTCAGTGCTCCCGTTTTACAGCAAATCGGCAGAAAAAGGAGGCAAAGCAAGAACTAAAAAGGGTTCAGCGGGGAGCAGCAGGTGAGTTGGTCGAGGTGTTTCTGCGCATGCGCAGATTGCCTTT
Source organism: Scorpiodoras heckelii (assembly GCA_028566435.1). Taxonomy (NCBI): domain Eukaryota; kingdom Metazoa; phylum Chordata; class Actinopteri; order Siluriformes; family Doradidae; genus Scorpiodoras; species Scorpiodoras heckelii. The sequence goes on along the minus strand of JAOVVH010000059.1, from coordinate 3,431,010 downwards.
GTTTTGGTGTAACATTCATTCAATCCTGAGAGTTTAATTAAGTACCTGAGCCTTGGTGCATTGATGACTAATTGATGATCTTTGGTGCTGCTAATGACTTGTTGATTGCAATTAATAGTCCAATGTTAGCCAAAAATCCTGTAATCTGGTCTAATAAAGTTAAAGTAAGTTAGACCTTTGTTAAAGGAATGGTTGGGATTTAAAGTAAAGCGTACGCTGCTTTTCCACGTGGATCAATCCCGAGCAAGATTCTTTTCATGTCGCGTATCTTCATCAGAGCTCCCCGTCAGCGGCTGAAATATTCACCTTGGTCTGATCTCATGTCAAAACACAGGCCGAGCTGGTCAAACTGGAAGGCCGCCTTCGCCAGGTGGTAGATGGAAACGGTTTCAGGATTACCAAAGGCCAACATCATCCGAGACGAAAAAGTAGCTTTTAAGAACCGTACAGAACAGTACGGTGACCAGAAACCAACTATTGATCAGTATAGACAAGTCCTCATGAAGCTGTCAGATAACTTCCTGGTTGATAAAGATGGTCTCCCAGTTTAGGCTGGGTTTTGGTAACTGGTAGTTCAGGCCAAGCTGGATTTTTTAAAGCAGGGAAGGAGTGGAAATGGTATCGCGGCAGTTTAGTATCATGCTAATTACTGCATACCAGAATCTTTACATGCCTTGATGCAAACCGCCTAAGGTGGTTAAATAATGTGAAATTGGAGACGGCAGGGCGCGAACCCTCATATACGCAAGGATCTCATATATGCAAAGTGTTGATATGAATCCATTATGCTGTATTTGTAGTCGGATTTGTATTACTAGCCAGAAAGGATGTTCAGGCAGGTGTGGGATGACTTCAGCGTGCAGTGTGCAAAGTGCTTTCGGTGCATTATGGTAATTGGTGGTCGTAAACAGTCATTATGCGTTAACTACAGTAGCATTACAGCTCTAGCAGAAAAGAAGCATAATCTACTGTTAAACTGTTGACATAATTTAGGTCGGGTTCAAACGGATAATGTTTTCTTTTTCAGGTCTGTTCACAATGAACTGGAAAAGCACAGGTACGATAACCTCCATATTTCGACCTCTATTTCGGTGAGCGAGTTCAGCTTGTTACACTTGGCTAAAATTGGGTAAGGGAAAAATGTATGCTTCGGATTTCTGTGCGCAGACGAGCTCAGTTGCGGCACTGTCTGGAGCAGCTGAAGCAGCAGGTCCCCCTGTCCTCGGACTCCTCGAGGAACACCACTCTGAACTTGCTTAGGCGGGCACAGATGCACATAAAGGTGAGAAAACATTACAAGTGGGTTACAAACCTTGCAGATACTGTTGTCTTTGAATGTGAAATGGGTAAAGTTTATATATAAATATATACACCCATCAGGCATAACATTATGACCACCTCCTTTTCTCTGCACTCACTGTCCATTTTCTCAGTTCCACTTACTTTAATATATAGCTGCACTTTTTTTAATTGGTCAGGACCCCCACAGGGGTGTACCACTCACACCAGTACAACACACACTAACACACCATCACCACGTCAGTGTCACTGCAGTGCTGAGAATGATCCACC
>JAOVVH010000059.1:3348564-3375109 GCA_028566435.1 Scorpiodoras heckelii | reverse complement strand
CACCCTGTCTAGGGTTGATCCTGCCTTGCGCCCTATGCCGCCGGCTAGGCACCGGCTCTCCCATGACCCTGGAAACACGAATAAGAGGTTAAGATAATGAGTGAGTGAGTAAGCGATTCGTGAGATGATTTTATGCCCAGAATCTGCTCTATAGGCACTAATAAATATTTTCAATAGTTTATCTTCAAATGCTTTCCAACCCTCTTTCCTAAAACAGTTTATGTGATGACGTTCCTGAAGAAATCTGAAAAAGTCACTATTATTTAACCTATGTATATTAAGTAACCTCTTATTAATGTCTGGAACTCGCTTAATGTCCCTTGACTAAAAAAGGTACAATATGAAGAGAGTCCCCTATTATGCCATCCCTTATAAGTCACATCCAAGTTACTTGGGGTAAATAATAAAGAAATTTTATGTTACTGACCTAACATTTTTATACTTGTAATATTTTTATCTTGTTTTATCCCCTGCTTCAATAAACAGTGCAAACAATAGTGCACATATTGGACAGCCCTTTCCAGTCCCACTGTCCAAATCAAAGGAGTCTGATATGCCTCTGTTTATTTTTATTCTTGCTGTTGTGTTATTATACAATATTTGAATAGTTTTTTTTTTTTTTTTGTCCCGGGCCCTTATATATTGCCCCCCCCACCTACAGCCTGGTAAACCGAGGGGGTCCCGAGAATGCTGAAACTGCGATAGTCTAGCAACCTGACGGAGGAGTGGTCGAAACAACATGGCGGCGTTTGGTTACTAATATCTAACCAAAAACAAACTTACTAACTCTCAAAAAGTACAAAAAAATTTACACAATATCTAAACATTTGGATTATCTACGAAAATATCAGGACAACAACACAGTGGAGGATATCAAAGACCTGGAACTTTTTATCGATCGCTACTACAACATACAAAACAACATGGATCCGAATCCAGAGCACAACACATCTAATCCACTTAAACTGAAAAAAAAGGACTCTTTTATGGACACTGAGGATCTACAACCCATGGAATGTATTAATAAAAAAAACTGGACACTTGTAACAAATTACAAGTTACAAATTCATGATTAATAAAAAAAAAAATTTTTTCACCAAAATTACACTATCATCGTTAAGATGATTAAAATGGACTTGTAGAAAGTTTATTTAAATTTTTTAAAATAGTTAAAACTCTTTTTTTTTTTGTTGTTTATGCAATGACGCTACTGCAGACCACGCCCCTTCTGTGTTGCCGTACTGTTCGGAGCAGACTGCTGAGTGCTCTGAACTGAATGGGTGTGTAGTTGTTTCTGCTCTGGTTAACTGCATAATTGTTGTGCAAAATTCACATTGTTTTTGGCCATTACTGAGGAGTATTGCTCTTAAAGTGCATATGAATGTGTGGGTTGTCTTGACCGTTGATGGTGAATTTGTCGAAGTTTAGTGTCTAACCACGTGTAGTCTGCTGCGTTGCTCTTGATGGCCTGTCTGACTCACGGTGCATTCGTTTCTCCCACTGTGATGTGATCAGATAACTTGCATGGTTCTTCTATTAAGACCAATTCATATTATTTTTATATTTTCATGCATACAGATTGTGGGGTCTGCACATGTCCATTGCAAAAAGGATTTATAAATTTCATATTCTCTTTCAGGTATGTTTGCTCCCTATTTCTAAGCCTGATTGTAACTTACTTTTAGTTTAAAAAAAAAACAAAAAAACTTTGTCTATAATTTTGACACATATGAAATAAATGTAATCTCAACAACACTATACAATCACATGTTCGACTGAGTTAATACCCAGACAGCATTCATCACACACTATTGTTTCACTTCATCAAGAAATTAAAGTTATTCAGCATAGACTTGAATTTGCACATACCCATATCGAGACATTGCAAAAATCAAATCAGGATTTACAGAACTCTATTAAATCGCTCACGGATCAAGTTCTCACAGCCACCAAAGAAAAACTAATGAAGGAAACAATTCTAGATCTACAAACCTGCTCTATGCATGTCAACCTTATTTTCTCAGTAATTCAGGAAAACTCAGAGAACCCTGAATTATTAATCAAGAACTTTATGGAAACTAATCTCAAGATACCATCTGACACCGTCAACAAGGTTACATTTCACAGAGTACACCGCATTGGCAAACCATCAGCTAAAGCACTGCGTCCCACTGTTGCAAAATTTGAACACTTTCAACAAAAACAACTGGTTAAAAGTAAAGGAAAAGTACTCAAAAGGAACAACTTTTGGACTTAATGATACACGTGAAATAACAAACGACAGAAAATATTGTACCCCATCTTCAAAGTAAACAGGAAAAATAACATGTGCACCTCACTGGTAGTAGACAAACTGTATATTGAAGGACAATTACTCAGGAGTAGTAAAATAACGCCATGGCTCTTCTTTTTTTTTGTTTTATTGGATTTTTCCCCAATTTTCTTCCTAATTTAGTGTGTCCAATTCCCACCCTTAAGTATTCCCCCATGTCACATGACGAGCTGCCAGTCAGGGAGGGCGAAGCTATCCTACATGCTTCCTCCGGAACATGCGACGCAGGCCACCGCATTTTTTCGAGCCGCCACTCTTGCAACTTCCGGGAGCGGTGTAACGCACTCGGAGGAAAGCGCTCCCACCCACCTTCTGTATGCATGAGCCCAAAGACGCCCTGATTGGACAGTGTCGCTTTGATTGACATGGGAGAGAGCGTATGCTGCCCCTCCACCCTGACAGCATGGCCAATTTTGCTCTCTCTGAGCTCCCGGCTATGGGCAGCTATGTCAGTATGGTGTAACCACAAAAACATGAACCAAATAATTACACTTTCTGAAAAAAAAGTGAAATTCTCTCCAAAATCCCTTCTAAAATAATCTGGAATGATCTTGCATAAGAACTTTTCTATAAAAAAATAAAAGTAATAATGAAACCCCAGCCCTACGATGGATTGGCGCCCTGTCTAGGGTTGATCCTGCCTTGCACCCTATGCCGCTGGCTAGGCACCGGCTCTCCCGTGACCCTGAAAACAGGAATAAGCGGTTAAGATAATGAGTGAGTGAGAGAGAGAGATGAAACCCCATTGTTCTGAAAGTTTTAATTAATATGAGGAATCATGTGACAGCAAATTATGTCACCGAGAAGGACCCTTGAAGACCCCAACTGCTATGAGTCAAGGTTAGTAACTCTCTTAAAAATGTAACAATGAAGTGTTTTTAGGCCATGGTCAGGCAAGCTTAGGTTACATGTCAAATGGTTTGACCTCCTTAAAATATTGATAGATCATAATAATCAAAAATATTTAATTTAATGTAAAAACTGTATTTGAATATTCATATAAAGGTCAAGTGTGTGCATAGTTGTCCATAATAATGCCTGCAATTTTTTTATTTTAAATAGAAATGCCAAATGGTGTAACTGGTTACACCATTTGACTCCTTTGGGTTTGAGACTAATTTGATCAGATTCAGGTCCAAGAGTATTTAATTTAAGGTGCCAAATATATTATTTTTATATCTTAAATAGTAACTAACTGTTTAGCATGAACAGTAGTTTTAATAGGGTTTCATTTAGATTGTAATTTAAGTGATTTTTGAAAAGTCAGTGTGGCTGCGCGTGCGGGATCTGGCAATGGGAGAAAATGGTAATCACCCGCACCCGCTCCTTATTTCCCTTTATTGATTACCTGTTGTTTCCTTCCCTCTGTGTGTGTGTGCGTGTGTGTGTGTGTGTGTGTGTGTGTGTGTGTGTGCGCGTATGCGCGCAATGCCAAGCGGGAGAGAGCCAGAGCGAGAGAAAGAGAGCTCGTGAAAGCAGCGCATGAATGTTAAAGGTTGAAAAGCAGATTTTGTGTTATAAGAGCAACAATAAAGCTTGTTTTGTGTTTCCCATCCTGTCTCACACGGGCCATTGTTGCCCAAAGTTTTTTATTTAAAATTTAAACTTCCATAATACATTTTAAATATTTTATTATGATGCATATAAACAGTATGTTTAAATTACAAATAAATTATACAACTACATTTATTATAAATATAGTGTACTTCTTGTCCCCCAGTAGATGTGAGGGCAAACCATTTGTGGGGCAGATCATTCAGGTGGTTGGGGATGAAGCAGAGGTAAGCTACATGCAACAGCTAGCCAGGAAGAATGTCTTCACCTGGCCTCATCCACCGGACATCCTGTTCTATTATGAGTCTGATGTTCTTCACATCATTTCTGAGCCAGAACCTGTGAACTCGCATCATTCCAAACTCACAGAAGATGCCTGCAAACAATTCCAAGCACACAGCCTGAAAGGTTAATGTTTTTTTTCCCCACAGACTCAACTTTTCTGATCAGAAATATTTCAAGTCTTGTATTATGTTAATGTGAAACAATTTATTCAGATCTCATCAGATGACATGAACTCACACTGATGGTTGTCGGTTTTTAAAAATGTAATCAAAACAGTTCAGTGATGAAAGAAATGAAAAAAATGACGATACTCTCACAATATCTCTCTCTCTCTCTCTCTGAAAACAATGGCTGTTAGTTTACAAATTGAAATTATATGAGAACTGAACTGAAATCAGAATTGAACACAAGTTAATCCTGTTTCTTCATTGATGTTATGAAATAATTTTTGATATGGAATACGATGAATGGCATGAATATATTAAAATATCCAATTCAGTTTACCTTGATGACTATTTTCTGTGTCAATTTCTTGTCCTTTTGACCAATATTGTACGAAAAAGTAAAAAAAAAAAAGTGTAATAATGGGCGTTTAAACCATTTTTACTCAAATGGTCAAAGAATATGCATAAAACAAGATGTTTACAGCACATGGTCTTGCTCAGTACAATGAAAAACCCATATAATCTAAATTTAGAAATAAACATAAAACATTCTCATTAAGATATAACAAAATAAACTACTAATTTTATGATAGGAATTGCATGAACTCTAGGTGGTGTGAAATATTAGATGTCATTTTTTGTGGTTACACCATTTGACAATTTAACATGCTGTCAGTTCTATCTTTTCTAAAAATTGTATAAATGTCATATTAAATAATATGAATACAACAGAAATACAAAATATACACTTTCACAAACCTCAGGCATGTTTTGTTTTAAAGTTTTAAAAATATCAGCTTGCCAACCCTTATCTGTCACTGACCCTTTATCTATGAGTAGGATACTGTTAATTTCTAATTTATTAATTAAGCTTTTTTCCATATTCAACCATGGATGGTTTATGTTGCTTGTCCAGTGACGGAAGTATAGTAGATGATATGATAAAAAGTAATAGTAAAAATTTGTGGCACCAAGACCTCCCAAATGTTTAGGTTTATGCAGTGTAGTTAATTTAATTCTGGTCTATTTATGTTTCTAGTAGAACTTTGTAACAGCTTTGTCAAGAGAGGAGAACCAACAAGAAGGTAGAGTGATGGGAATCATGGAGAATAAATAATTAATTTTGGGAAGGATGTTCATTTTGATTGTTGATATGCTACCTAATAAAGATAAAGGAAGTTTATAAAATCGATTGAGAGTGGTTTGTATTTCAAGTAGTAAGAGAGTATAGTTGAGTTTGTACAGATCTTCGAGATTGGGGGAAGTGTGAATGCCAAGATACTTAACAGACTGTACATTACTACACATTTAAATGTTGAGTCCTGGACCTCGGCATCCCAGTCCAATCAACCTAGAGGCAGAATCTCTGATTTAGCCAAGTTGATGGAGTAGCCAGACACATTGCTATAATTGTTAATTAAATTGTGGACTGAACAGAGTGTTTCAGAAGGATTAGAAAGGTATAATAGTATATCCTCTGCATGAAGACTGAGTTTATGGTGGTATGAGTGGGAATGAATACCAAAGATTTTATTGCACTACCAGATAGGCAGCCAAGGGTTCTGTAAAGAGTGCAAATAATAATGGGGATAACGAACATCCTTGTATAGTTCCTCTTTGTAGTGTAAATGGTTTAGATGTATGACTATTGGTTTGGACAGAAGTTATATAGAGTTTTTATTCAATTTATGAAATATGAGCCAAATCCAAAATGTTTGAGGGAGGTGAAGAGAAAGGACCATTCTGCTCTATATTTGAATAGTTTTAATAAATGTCTGATGGAATCCAAATTTCTGTAAACTTTATTAAAAAAATTCCCAATTGGCTTGATCAAAGGCTTTTTCTGCATCAAGGCCTAATAGTCCTGCCTGAAGTTTATTTTCTACTATATGATCAATCACATTTGGCAAACGTTGTCTTGTGTCTGCCTTTACTGGATAAATCCTGTCTGATCTATACTTATTATCTGCGGGAGGATTTGTTTTATAATTCCTTTGGCCAGTATGCCAAATGCCAGGCTTGGATGCAGCTGCTTTGTCATGGAAACCCATTCCATGAAGCTCTACACACTGTGCTTGAGCTAATCTGAAGGCCACATGAAGTTTGGACGTCTGTAGCTATTGATTGTGCAGAAAGTTGGTGACCTCTGTGCACTATGCGCCTCAGAATCCAACGACCCCGCTCTGGCATTTTATGAGGCCTACCACTTCGTGGCTGAGTTGCTTTCGTTCGCAATTGCTTCCACTTTGTTATAACACCACTGCTAGTTGACTTTGGAATATTTAGCAGCGAGGAAATTTCACAACTGGACTTGTTGCACAGGTGGCATCCTATCACGGTACCATGCTGGAATTCACTGAGCTCATGAGAGTGACCCATTCTTTCACAAATGTTTGTAGAAGCAGTCTGCATGCCTAGGTGCTTGATTTTATACACCTGTGGCCATGGAAGTGATTGGAACACCTGAATTCAATGATTTGGATGGGTGAGTAAATACTTTTGGTAATATACTGAATCGTAGAATATTGGTTCAATACACTTTTTGGCCGATAAATTCCACATTCAAGTTTATCTTTACCCTCTTTTGTTGTCAAGAATATCACTGTTTCTCTCCAAGAGGGATGTCTTATGCCAGAGTGGAGCATGTGATAAAATGTGACCTTCATTTTGGGAAAGCAGATCATTCATTTCCTTGTACCACTTCAAGGGAAAACCAACAGTCCTGCTGCCTTATAGGGATTTAAATTAGAAATTGCCCGTTTTATTTCTTTATCTGTTATTTCACTAATTAGAGGCTTGTATTGTTCATCCTTCAATTTTTGTCAGGTAATTTTGTCAGGTCAAGAGATGTTTCCATTTATGTTTAATCTATTTTGGGTTGTGTATGTAAATTTTTATAAAAGATTTCAAATGATCATTGTACATCTTTTAATTTGCAATATGGAGACCTTGTTGCAGTGTCCTTTATTTTATAAATAGAATTTTCTGATTGTTTTTAACCGAACTGATCTTCCTCCCACTTCAAAATGTCTTTGTTTTAGAAAGATTAGCTTTCTATTAAAAGTATCATTTGATTAGATTTCATTTAATTAATTCTTTTTCATTCATTTCCATTTTTATTTCTTGATTTAATGTCTTTTTATGTATATTCTCAAAGTTAAAAGTTATGCCTGGATTTTATGTCTTTGTAAAGCTGCTTGAGACAATGTCCATTGACAAAAATGTTTTAGTAAATAAATAAATTTAGCAAATAAAATTTAACTGAATTGAATAAACAGTGATATAGTCTATGTAACACTCATTTTCACTTTTTAATATATTTGAAATTAATGAAGTAATTAAATAGTACAGTATCTACCTACAGCAGTTGAGCAACAGCTTCTGCTTTGACACAGCAACACTTCTTATATATTAATACATTTCGGTGGATAATTGAGGATGATGTGCCCCCTCAAAATATACACTGCTCAAAAAAATTAAGGGAACACTTTGAAAACACATCAGATCTCAATGAGGAAAAAAATCAAGCAGAATATCTTTCCTGATATGGACTGGGTAATGTGTTAGGAACGAAAAGATGCCACATCGTTTGACAGAAATGAAAATTACCACCCTACAGAGGGTTGAATTCAAAGACACCCCAAAAATCAAAGTGAAAAAATTATGCAGCATTCTAATCAATGGTGTCAATTCCTTCATCCTCCAAGAACTGCCTGCATACTCTCACCACATGAGGCCCGAACCCAGTACCCAATGCAGCAGCGTAGGGTTCGACAATGGATCCAAGGATTTCATCCTGATACCTAACAGCAGTAAGGGTTGTCTAGCCTGTAGAGGTCTGTGCATCCTTCTAGGGATATGCCTCTCCAGACCATCACTGACCCACCACCAAACCGGTCAAGCTGAATGATGTTGCAGGTGACATAACGTTCTCCACGACAGCTCCAGACCCTGTCACATCTGTCACGTGCTCAGGTGAAACCTGCTCTCATCTGTGAAAAGCAGAGGGCGCCAGTGGCAGATCTGCCAATTCTGGTGTTATATGGCAAATCCCAGTCAAGCTCTACGGTGCTGTGCAGTGATCACAGTGCCCACTACAGGACATCAGGCCCTCAGGCCACCCTCAGGAAGCTCGTTTCTGATTGTTTGGTCAGACACATTTACAACAGTGGCCTGCTGGAGGTCATTTATAGGGCTCTGGCAGTGCTCATCCTGTTCCTCCTTGCACAAAGGAGCAGATACTGGTCCTGCTGAGGGGTTAAGGACCTTCTACGGCCTTGTCCAGCTCTCCTAGAGTAACTGCCTGTCTCCTGGAATCTTCTCCATACTCTTAAGACTGTGCTGGAAGACACAGCAAACCTTCTGGCAATGGCACGTATTGATGTGGAATCCTGCAGATTCATGACTACATGTGCAACCTCTGTAGGGTCCAGGTACCGCACCATGGTGCTAGTATTAACACTGACCCTAACCAACTGCAAAACTAGTGAAAAATCAGTCACAAAAGATGCGTAGGGACAAAATGTCAAAGGCTTCCACCCATTAAACCATTCCTGTTTTGGGGGTCATCTCATTGTTGCCCCTCTAGTGCACCTGTTAATTTCATTAACACCAAAGCAGTTGAAACTGCTTTGGTGCTAATTTCATTAACACCAAAGCAGTTAAAACTAATTAAGAACCCCCCTTGCTACTTAACTGACCAGCTCAATATCCCAGAAGTTTAACTGAATTGATGCTATACTCTGATTAAAAAGTGTTCCTTTCATTTTTTTGAGTAGTGTAATAATAATATCACTACCGGTCCAAAATATTTATTATTATTTATTACCATATAATTTGAAATCACAGCACCACATGCATACAATATGTTAAAAAATTACAATAATGCTGATTGACAGTCGGCTAAAAGTTACCAAGTCAGCTAGTAATGTGGCTTTGAATTAACGATTTTAATGAACACCCGAAATGTGAAACAGACCTAAGGCAGATTAAAATACTGATGCTGCCATCGTCTGGTGAAATATGATATTACAGATACAGTGATAATGGAATCATTCATACATTCATTTATTTATTAAGATAATTATTATTTATGTATTAAGCTTATACTGTACAGGGGAGAGGTGGGTAGGGGTTGTGGGTGGGGGCATTCAGAGCTTGTTGAGCGGAATGCAGGGAAACACCCTGGACATGCTGTCAGTACACTGCAGGGCTGACACACAGACGTTTTCTCAGACACTCATACCTAGGGGCAATTTAGTTTATGGCATCATATTACAGTAACCGAAAAGCATACTACATTGTCCTAGTGACTTCTGAATTGTACTAGCGGTTTGCTTGTTGTTGCAAATACATCAAAACTGCCCTAAGTTTGGGTCACCTTGTAACATCAATCCCATTCTATTCCAAACAGTAGGCAAGATAAGAACTGAAAGCATCTTTGCAACAGCAAAAAAGAATAACATGGTTAAAACACAGATAATGGATGAACTCTAACTAAACATACATAGAAATGCACTGTGGGTTGCAATTAGAAGAGACGTGCCCACAGTAATGGATCCAAGCCAACTGGAAAATATGGATTAAGATGCATTTATGGGTGTTAATGAATATATTGGCAAGTTCCAGAAAAAGTGGTTAGAGGAAAAAAGGATCTGCATGGAACCAAGTCAACCAATGACCAACTGTGGGGAGCATCTGCAATTGGTAACTTCCACCTCACCGGTGGGGGAGCCCAAACTGCAGATAGTCAATGGTCAGTAAAAATATTATTTTCTAGTGGATACAGGAGTGGCACACACAGTGATTGGCCCTGAAGGGGCTCACCTCCCCCCATCCAACAAGAAAATCAGTATGCAAGGCTTCTCTGGGAAACGCACACTAACATTTACTGAGCCACTAGAGCCGACCATTGACAAACAAAGAATAATAATGTCATTATTGTATTCTGAAGCAACCCCTGTCAATTTATTGGGTAGAGATGCATTGTGCAGACTAAACACAGACATCAAATGCACACCTGATAGAGATTTAGTAGATTTCCCAACACACATGTGGCAAATGCTCATGACAACAGTCCAGGTCAAAGAACCACTAGAACAACTCGTACACCAAACCATTTATTGAGTCAAATCTGACCAATAACTTTGCAATCTTGAAACCATGGATACGAGTACTTTGTCCTCACATGGATGAGTTGGATGAACTGCATTGTACATTGATTTATGATGTAAACAGTGTTCATGAGACATACGACATGGCTTGGCAGGAGAGCATGTAAGGAAAGTCCATCCTTTTAACCACAGGTGACAATCATAGGGCCACAAGCAGTGCCTGTGAATGCAGAGTTGGATCCAATTACAACACAATGGTACAAAGTACCCAATGCTATCCCACGTTTCACTCATGGCCTCAGCAAGGTGTCAAACAAAAGATCTGGGAACCCATGATGAAGGCCAGCCGAGAAATACACCGGATAAAAACAAACAACAAATACATTCACAGATCTGTGAATGGGGCTTACTACAAAATAGCATCAAATTCAGTAGACCGAACCACAGCAGCGAAAGTCATGGTGGACTGGGTCAGTGACATCACTATCTTTTACCAACAGAACAAAAGAAGAATTGTTCAAACAGGTGCCAACCCAACTATGGATTCAACATCACACTGATGTGGGTTTAGTGAGGTCAGCTGGAGAAGTTCAAGTTCAAGTGAAACCCACTGTGCAACTTCCTTTTCAAAAGCAATACCCACTAAGTGCTGTGGCCTATGAGAGAATAAACCCAACCATAGAAGGAAATATTAATTGAGACAAAAAGCCCATCCAATCTCCGTGAAGAAGCCAAACGCAGACAAATGGCATTTGGTGCATGATCTTCGAGCCATTAATGTCATAGTCGAGGCAGAGATACCTGTAGTGCCAGATCCACATACTTTACTTTCAAACATACCTCCAGATACCAAATATTACAGTCATTGATTTGTGTTCAGCATTCTTTAGCATCCCACATTTCATGAAAGATCAAGATACCTTTTTGCTATCATTTTTGGGGTTAAGACACTAGATTACCAAAAGGATATTGTGAGAGCCCCTCAGTATTCAATAGGATAGTAGCAGCTGACCTAAGGGATATAGATGTAGATAGCAGGATTCTACAATATGCTGATGACATCTTAATTTGTAGCCCAACTAGAGAGCAAGATTCCATCACCGTGTTAACAGCTTTGGCAGAAAAATGGCAGAATATTTAGGCAGGCAGCGTATCTTATGCTGTCCCACATAAAAGCAGTTCAGAGTGCCCCAAAACCAACTATTGTATCTGAAATGTTGAAATTTTTAGGCATGGCAGGGTATAGCAGGCAGTGGACATGTGCTTTGCCTTAAAAACAGCCCCTTTGAGAAAACTGATACGTAATGCAGGCCAGCAGAATTTAAAGGGACGCTTGGTATGGGCCGTCTATGCTAATATCAAGCGTTCGAGGAAATTAAGACAGACCTATGCACAGCTCCAGCTCTTGCAAATCCTGATTACTCAAAACCATTTCAATCATATGTAGTGGCTAGGAAAGGCTATGCTAGTGCAGTGTTGACACAGGAGACAGATGGCAAAAGTCAACCCATAGCCTATTTTAGCACACTACTGGATAGAATTGAGGAAGGTATGCTGCCATGTTATCAGGGATTAGCTGCGGCAGAGTATGATAAAGTGACGTTACAAGTCATGATCTACATACACTGTTAACATCCAATGCTTTTGTTTTGACTACTGTAAGAAGAACAGGTTATGATGTCATTCTTTCAACTCCAGAACTAACCATTCACAAGTGCACTAAAGTCAATTCAGCGGAGCAGATAGTCACACCAGATAAGGGCACGAGACGATTGTGAGTTATTGACAACAATTTTTCTAAAACCTAGGCAAGACATGTATAGTGAGCCTTTGCCAGACAGTGAGCAAATACTGTTTGTAGATGGTTGGTAGAAAGTATTTAAAGCAAGTATCCCTCAACCCTGTTCAGCCAAATTAGCTGAGATAAAGGCACTAACAACAGCTTGACAGATGTCAGTAATGTGTATGTAGCAATGTAAATGTGAATGTAAATGATAATGGTCAACACGTTGTTAACAGTCATTAGTATCATCACTCAGGCTCTAAGAATTAAACGTAGATTGGGCTGTGTACATGACCCTCAATCTCAGGGCACGGTGGAGCGTCAAAATATGGTATTAAAATCTTAAATCGCTAAATTATGTGCAGCAAGTAGGCAAAAAATTAACTGGCTCAAAGCGTTGCCCCTTGCATTAATGAGCATTAGAACGACTACCAACCACAACACCCATTTAGCTCCTCATGGGATGCTCACAGGGCAACCAATGCCAATTGCACACACACATTTCACGAGTCTTGCTACGGCTGGTAAAGTCATCCAGACTCCGACTAATACAGTCCAGAGTGTGAGCTTAGCGCCACCCATGGACTGTATTGGAGCCCCATTATGAGGATGTTTCCCAGAGACAATGTAACGTGTAAACTCGTGGGACATGTTTTTGAATCCAGGACCTCGCACCACATTGGGATGCTTTATTTTTGCCGAATTGCTCATTCCTTTTTTCTACTTTCTCCTTCGACCAGTGAACATTGACAAGAATGTGACTGTCACTAACACACCACACATCGATTACCCACTTGCTTTCACTCATGTTTGACCCAAAAGACATGTCATTGACTCTTCGCCTTCTTTGCTCACATCACTGAGAAAACGTATATTGTACAATGCTTCCAAAAGTGATAATATTTGGTTGTCTTATGTCAGTTTTCCTGCTTATTCCATCACAAAGGATAACTGTATTGTGTGTGCTCAGGGTAGGCCCGCACCAATGATTGCTCCATTACCTTTTAACTCAGAATGTCGCTCCCTAACTTCCTCTACAGAATTATGTCTATTATAGTGTTTGCTATACAGGGGAAATCCAAATTACTACACTTTCACTAGTTACCCCATGTGCACTAGGTACATTGACATGTACATGACCATTTTTTTCCCCACTACACAAACTGGGATGTTTGCCTTTATTTTAAACCTTTCTGTTGGATTGTCTTAAGGGGGAATGATATGTTTTGATTTTTATTTTATTTTGATTTTTATTGATTTTGATCTTTCCAATTTTCATTTTGATCTGTGATTGATTTCAAATTTTACCTGATTTTTTAAATTTTACTTAATCATTGACAACGATTTATGATTTTGCTTTCATTCCATTTTGATTATGGTTGATTTTAAACGGTACCTTTCTAAAGTTTGATATTACGCACAAATTAATTCTTATATTATTCATATTAATCTTACTATATAACCAACACTTTTGATAACATGATTTAAGGATTTATTGTTTGAACTTTTTGTTGATCATTTTTTGATAATCAACGGTTTCTTACATCCTGTACCTTGCAGTAATCATAATACTTTATATGATTAAGTGTTAAGCAAAAAAAAAAAAAAAAAAAAAAAACCCATACATTTATATTCACATTTCAGTAAGAATACAATCAGTCTGTTAACTTTACTTTTTGCTTTTGATGACAATCATAATGCTTATACATTTTTCTAAGTGAAGTAACATCTTGCTAAGTGACATGTTCAAGTTCTACATTTGTGCACAGGTTTTCTAGGATTCGCAATATTAAATTGCGAAAGGGGGGAATGATGGTGATACTTAATAAATTAGTCATAAATTAGAGTGATTAAAGAGCTTGATAATTTTCAGTAGAGGTTATTTAAGGTCAAGAGTTTGGTGAAAAAAGGCTATAGTCAGAGCAAAGTCTGTCTGCTAAAAAGACACTTGTAGAGATCTAACATTGAATTCCCCAGGTGCTGGTAGCAGAGCAGAGAAAAACTACTTTTGAAAAAGAGGGAACTGTTTCAGGTTTGAGATAATGGAGCCAACTGCTTATGTTCTAGCCCTATGTGTGGAGACATTGTTCACTGTTTATTCAAAGCCCCGGAATATGATTAGATATTAGAATTAGAAGCGGATGTGAGAGTCAGGCATAGAGATAATAATGTGGGAAATGAGAACAATATGAAACAAAGTATTTTTCTATGTTTTCTATGAGACACTGCTCTCATTGTTCATTGTCCAGAGATAAAGCACCTGCTCTTAACTTCCACTTAACTGTGCATGGATGATGTGAGAATTATCACTTTTTCTCATGTGTTTAAAATGAGAATGCTGGACAATGTATGTTGCATATTGAATCCGGATTGATGCCCAGGTCAATGTTTTGAGGCCATAACCTGTATGAATGCTTAGAGACTTTTTCTCTTTATTGAAAAACCCAGTATCAGAGTTTCTTTTAAGAGGTGATAGGTTAATAAATGTCTTGGGAATTACATTAATTTGAAAAATAACTAATGTTATTATACACTGAGGTTGATCTCATTTGTGCCCCACCTGAAAAAATGTAATGCCCTTCATGAATGTGTCTGGCACGAGGTCTATGTCCAAAATTTGGTTTTGTGCTATGTTCCTAGTATTTAATGGTTAGTACCTACCAAAAGTGGTCCAAAGAATGAAAAACAGTGAACCGGCAACAGGGTCATGGGTGCCCAAGGTTCAATGAGGCATGTAGGGAGCAAAGGCTAGCGCATCTGGTCCAATCCCACAGAAGAGCTACTGTAGCACAAAAATTGCTGAAAAGGTTCATGCTGGCTATGACAGAAAGGTGTTAGAACACACAATGCATCACAGTTGCTGCCTAAAGGGTTGCATAGCCACAGACAAAAGTGCCCATGCTAACCCGTTTACTGCCCAAAGTGCCTACAATGGGCATCTAAGTATCAGAACTGGACCACGGTGCAATCAAAGAAGGTGGCCTGGTCTGATGAATCAAGTTTTCTTTTACATCATGTCAACAGCCAGTTTCTTGTGCATCGCTTACCTAGGGATGAGATGGTACCAGGATTCAGTATGGGAAAAAGGCAAGCTGACAAAGGCAGTGCGATCAAGTACAACCCTTCATAGAAATAATGAGATAATGTGCCCTGCCATACCGCAAAAATTGTTCAGCAATGGTTTGAGGAACAGGACAATGAATTCAAGGTGTCAACTTGGCCTGAAGATTCCCCAGATCTCAATCGTATAGAGCTGGACAAACACTTTCAATCCATGGAGGCCCCACCTCACAATTTACAGGACTTAAAGGAGCTGCTGCTAATGTCTTGGTGCAGATACAGTTAGGTGCAAAATAATAGCAGTGTGTATTAAAACTGAGAAAAAGCTCAATCCTCATAATAGCATTTATTTCCATAAACACAAAGGCACTGGGAGCACTGCACATTCAATTCCAAATGAAAACATGAACAAAATATCAATTTTTAAACTAAAAATTATGAAAAAATATTCATTTACAAACTTGAATATTTACAGTATAAACTGAAATTTGTATACAGATTTTGCTTTTCTTTTAATCACTGAATTAATATTTAGTTATAGAACCTTTATTTCTGATAACTGCTTAACATCTGTGTGGCACGGAGTCAACTAATATCTGACACCTTGGAACAGATATTCCAGGCCAAGGACTACATTCCACAGTTCTGCATTCTTGGGTTTTGCATCAAAAACAACATTTTTGATGTCACTCCACAAAATCTCAATCGGACTGAGGTCTGGAGATTGGGCTGGACACTTCATAACATCAATCTTGTTGGTCTGGAACCAGGATGTTGCCTGCTTGCTGGTGTGTTTGGGGTCGTTGTCCTGCTGAAACACCCATTTCAAGGGCATTTCTTCTTCAGCATAAGGCAACATGACCTCTTCCAGTATTCTGATATATTCAAACTGGTCCATGGTGCCTGGTATGTGATAAATGGGCCCGATTCCAAAGTATGAGAAACATCCCCAAACCATTATGCTTGCACCTCCATGTTTTAGTCTTCACAGTGTACTGTGGCTTGAACTCAGCGTTTATGGGTTGTCTCACAAACTGTCTGTGTCCTTTAGACCCAAAAAGAACAATCTTGCTCTCATCTGTCCATAGAATGCTGCACCACTTCTCTTTAGGCCAGTCAATGTGTTCTTTGGCAAACTGTAATCTGTTCAACATGTCTTTTTTTTTCAGCTATGGTACTTGCAAATAGTTTGGCTTCATGTAGGCGTCTTCTGATTATCACAGTACTCACAGGTAACTGAGGATCTTCTTTGATTTCCCTGGAGCTAATCATTGGATGCTTCTTTGACATTCTTGTTATTCTACGATCCACCCAGATGGTAGCATTTCTTTTCCTACCACATATTGGGTTTTTTTTGCCATTTTAAAGCATTTGCGATAATTTTAGCTGAGCAGCCAATTATTTTCTGCACTTCTTTATATATTTTCCCCTCTCCAATCAATTTCATGATCAAAGTTCTTTCTCCTTCGGTGCAATGTCTGGAACGACCCATTTTACTCACTGAGCAAGGGCTAAAACCGGCAGGTACAACATTTGCTGCCCTCCTTCTTTAAATAGGGGCCATAATTGACACCTGTTTCTTCACAGAATGAAGGACTTCACTAATTGAACTCCACACTGCTATTAATTTGAACATGACCCTTTCATTAAATTAGTCAATTACACCCAAATTAGCAGTGTGAATGACGTGACTTGTTCTGTTGGTTGCCCATTACTCAGCTACACCTAGTCATGAATTTTTTCCCATGTTGTAACATCTTTTCTGCCAAAATCAGTAATTAAATGTTAGTGATGTTACACTGCTATTCTTTTGCACATAACTGTACCACAGCACACTATCATACACTATATTGCCAAAAGAATTCACACACCCATCCAAATCATTGAATTCAGGTGTTCCAATCACTTCCATGGCCACAGGTGTATAAAATCAAGCACTTAAGCATGCAGACTGCTGCTACAAACATTTGTGAAAGAATGGGTCGCTCTCAGGAGCTCAGGAGCAGGTGTGGTACCATCATAGGATGCTACCTGTGCAATTGTCAGTGGTATTATAACAAAGAGGAACGACAGCAACTCAGCCGCAACGTGGTAGGTCACATGAAATGACAGAGCAGGGTGAGAGGATGCAGAGGCGCATAGTGCGCAGAGGTCGGCAACTTTCTGCGTGAATGGCTACAGACCTCCAAACTTCATGTGGCCTTCAGATTAGCTCAAGCACAGTGCACAGAGAGCTTCATGGAATGGGTTTCCATGGCCGAGCAGCTGCATCCAAGATTTACATCCCCAAGCACAATGCAAAGCATCGGATCCAGTGGTGTAAAGCATACTGCCACTTGACTCTAGTGCAATGGATATGTGTTCCCTGGAGTAACAAATCACGCTTCTCTGATGGGTTTGACAGTTGCCAGGAATTTTGGACATCTTCATGCTCCCAACTTTGTGGGAACAGTTTGGGGATGGCCCCTTCCTGTTCCAACATGACTGCACACCAGTACACAAAGCAAGGTCCATAAAGACACGGATGAGTGAGCTTGGTGTGGAAGAACTTGACTGGCCTGCACAGAGTCCTGACCTAAACCCAACAGAACACCTTTGGGATGAATTAGAGCAGAGACTGTGAGCCAGGCCTTCTCGTCCAACATCAATGTCTGACCTCAGAAATGCACTTCCGGAAGAATGGTAAAAATAAATTACTATAAATACACTACTAAACCTTGTGGAAAGCTTTCTCAGGAGGGTTGAAGCTGTTATAGCTGCAAAGGATGGGCCAACATCATACTAATCCCTATGGATTAAGAATGGGATGTCTCTCAAGTTCATATTTGTGGAAAGGCAGATGATACTTTTGATAATATAGTGTAGCTCTTGTGGAGACCATGCCTCGACGGTTCAGAGCTCTTTTGGTCAGCACTAGGGGACCTACACAAGAGGTGGAAAAATGGAAAAAAAAAAAAAAAAAAAAAGAAATTGAAGGATTTCAATATTTCCAAAAAACAGATGCCAAGGATAAGGAGGGAATTTTCTACTCGAGAAATCAAGCAGGTAATGACAGGCAGTTCGATAAACTTTTAGTTGGGCTGGATAGAACTGCATAGAAGGTGGTCAAGAATGTTTCTGTAAATTTCCTTGGGAATAGGAACTACAAAGAACCCAACTACATCCAGCTGGTTGACAAAATGCTTAGAGCATCCAAATTCACATTTAGACTTAGTGTGCAAATATTGTTAAATATATAAGGATTGTTTTTTGTTTTGTTTTTTTCCAAATTCCTGTGATTCAAACAAGCTGAAAATAGATTAATGTTTAGTTTGAAGCCTGTCTAGATTTATTGTTCATATGCTCCTGACCAGTTTGACACCAATATTGTGTAGATTAGCAAAAATATACTAGGACTTGGACAGGTACCAGAGAATCGAGTAGGTGGTGCTAAATGATCCTACAAATGAGAATAGGGGAACATAAAATGGAACTTGAACAGTTACAGATATTTGATAGCTTGAGTCTTCATCACAATCAGTAGGCCATCAGTACGAATCCAACATTTATTTATAGTGGTAAAATGACATTTTATGAAGCTTTTTTTATTTAGTCTATTTTAATATTTGGTCTTGTAGTTTGATGGCAACCTACAACTGAAAATAAGGCATCAAAGTCTGACATCTTTGACAAGTACGGTAAAGGGCAAAAAACATTAGCAATCCCCTCTCATCCTCTCTATGATATATTTGAACTGATACCATCAAGTAGAGGGTATAAACCTGCCAGATACAGCCACAGAGGACATAATCAAGTGAAACAAAATTTCTTTTTTCCCCTCGTTTGATTGCTCCTGTTCTTGTGGTCTCCACAGCAGATAAAATCTGTATTTTGATCTGGCACAGGTTCTGGACACAACCCTCCCATCAACTGGGCTTGCTCAAGGGTAGTGGCAGTGGCAGCCTGGTGTAAAGTAGTAGGTAAATAAACTTTATTTATATAGACTTTTCTGAGGCAAATGCAAAAGCATTCTTCAGAATGCTTCACAATAAAATAACATTTAAAAAAAAAGAATTAAATAATAAAAGAAATCAAGACACATACACATCACATATGATCAGAATTTTAAAAGTTCAGAGAATAAAAATGGGTGTTTAGATATTTCTTTAAAAAAAATTTAGAGTCTGATATCGAGGGGAAGATTATTCCATTGTTTTGGTGCATACACAGCAAAAGCACAGTCTCCCTTTCGCTTCAGTTTGGTTCTAGGAACAGCAAGAAGCCCTTTATTAGTGGATCTGAGACCTAGTACCAGTACTTGTATGGGAAGCTAACAGTTCACAAATGTATTCAGGCGTTTCACCGTGTAAGGCCTTATAAATAAGAAGCAATACTTTAAAATCAATCCTAAATTTCACTGGTACTCTGTTAAGAGAGTTGAACACCAGGCTATCCCTATGCTTCGTTTTTGTTAAAAGCTGCATTGTGAACCAACTGAAATCTTGACAAAGTTACTTGACTAAGGCAAGCATATAAAGCATTACGGCAGTCCCAGGGAGATGAAAAACACATGAATAATTCTCTCTAAGTCCTGAAAAGACAGAATCCATCTGATCTTTGCAACATTTCTTAGTTGGAGAAAACAGGATGGAACAAGCTTCCAAACATGTATTGGCAATAACCACCAAACCTGGTGGTGTTGAGGCTTGAAACCCCAAGCTTCTAATCAGCAACCCGGAGTCCTAACCTATATCAAGCATGTTCAGAACTTGTCAGTTGCAGGGGGTTTTCTTCTTGTTGTTCTTAATTGATGTTTTAACTGACCCATTCAGCAAGAAACATTTCCAAATGGAAAAAAAAATTGAGTCTGATTTTTGCAGTGATTGCATGGGAGGTATCTTCACAAGGAGATATTTTATAATCTCTTTGGGTTGTCACCATGGTTATGATTGTTGTAATGTAGTGCAGGAAAAAAAGCAGACTCCACCCCTGTCCTGTTGCCCCCTAAACCCTGCAATCTTCCTCTAATTCTTCTGTGGTGAATGAATCTAATTATTGTCCAGCTTTCTTATTACTTGACTAATTTTATCAATGAGTCAAGTTAGCCTGACATTTTAAATGCCTTACTGTTCATTATTTTCTTTAAAAAAAAAACATTGTCTACCATACAGCATTATTGGTGAGTAATTCAAAAACTACCAAAGATGGTCTACCAGTTTGGCTAGCTTGGCCTGTGTTTTTCAGCTGGTGGAATTAAGCTGTATTTTTTCAGCATGATGCATTAATGAGAGACGGAATGCTAGTGGAGCTGTCTGAAATGTTCATCTTTACCCACTGGCATAGAAGAGGTTACAAGTTAGAACAGGAGGGCTTGTGTTCTGGCAGCTAGTCAGACCAAATGGATAAAGCAATCAATCCTAAACACAGACTGCAGGAAAATTAAAAACTGGCTTAAGGTGACAAACTGAACTAGCTAGCTATGCTAGATATTTCTATCAGATGATTAGGCTGCAGCACTAGTATTTCCTTTATAATATAGGCTCATTCTCCATGGCATGGCAACTGAAAGCCATTTCCATCTTATCTTCCACCCTTGAGAACAAAAACAATTTGTGATGGAAAGCACAGCCATCAATGAGTTTAATTTGCAGAAGTTATCTTTTTCCAAATTTGCTTTCAGCCAAATTTATAACAACCTGTAGCAATCAAAATAGTATATTTAAAAGTGAAGCCATGCATCCATAATTGGAAGAAGACTGTTTAATACCCTCCAAACCTTAGGGTCTCTCCCCCAAATCTACACTTTTGCAGTGTATGAGGATAATTGATCTAAAGACAAAAGAAAAATGGTAAAATCAGGGCACCACCTCTTTTGCAGAGGAAAATTAAGATTTCTTAATTTCATTTTAGTTACTAGTAGTAGTAGTAGTAGTAGCAGTAGTAATAAATAACAACAATAATAATACAATAGTCTCAAATCTCATGGCTATAATTTTGCCAGAGATTCCTTGCTGGATTAAAAGCACACCACAAACTCGTTATAATAAATGAAACATTTATTAATTTAAGTGAATTTAAGCGCATTTAATTATTAATGAGATTAACTGATGAAAGAAAATGTAAAAGAAAAGTTAAATGATAGCTACACACAGGAACAGTCTGATTTCAATGAATTACCCAGACTAAATAAAAGGGAATGGTTTATGAGGGATGATATAAACTAATATGATGAGGAAGTGTACAAAGGTTAAGTAACCTAGACATAAACTGAAGAACAGGAAAGATGACCAACCAGCACCAATTCTAAGCATAAGAATATAAGGGAACTGCCTTACTCCTTCTGCTGAGATTAAATAAAGTGATGCTGCTGAAAAGGCTGAATCTGAGCAATTTGATGCTGGTTTGATCCTTTTCAGTCTACCCTGAGGAGACTTTGCCCATTCTCTTATTGATTCGCACCAAAACTGGAGAAGGCCAGGGTAGAAGGGTGCTTCTGTATAGTAAGCCTGTATTAGTGAAAGCCTAAGTGCTATCCATACTGTTCGATTATACGAGAGGAGAATTGGGAAATTTAAAACACTGTCCAGGCAAAACTGACTCCAGGATTCTTCGCTGATTTCTATGATGAAACTTAATAAAGAAAAACAGGTATGGTGAACCATTCGGAGTTGTAGGTAACACGTGTTTATTCGACCAGCAAATGAACACTATACACGATGGGCCAAACAATGAAATGAATCAAGAAGAAAGTAAACTTGGAACAAAAATTACTTGGACACTTAAAACAAAATGAATAACAAAATTGCAGTTTAAAATTACAACAAGTCTTTGTTCAGAACTAGGCTCAAACTTTCTTTGAGGTTGCATTTCTTCTTGATTTGGTTTAGCCTTCCTCTCTACTTTAGGCATGCATGCTGGGGCAAAGGTAACTCTTTTGTTCTGTCTGGTGTGAAGAAAAGTTTCAATGTGAATTATTTTCTGAAGTAACCATAAGCAATTTATTTTGTTTCCTAGACATTGTTACATCGTACATCGTATAACTCATATTGCTCATTTTTTACTCTGAAACTAGCTTGCTATTCCATTAGTGTGTTTTATATCCCAAAAGAGTTCTGCTGTCCATCCATAACCGCTTCTGTCAGGAGGGTTGAAGTGTGTCACCAGAGTAAAGCACATCAGGCTCATGTGCAAGCATCATGCTACAGAGCATGTTCTTCATCCTTGCTTCCCATTTCCCCATAACCATTTTAAATGAACAGGTGTGCTTGGTGCTCTAAAATTCAGATGTTTTGGGTGGTGCTAATTATGAAGCTAAGAATGAAACTGCTTTTTTTGTTTGATTTTTTAAGGTTGAAGGTTTGTCTTTTTGGCCTGGCTTACCCCAATACTAGTGATGAATTAATTATATTTTTATAGACATAAACAATAATTTATAGGCATAAATAACTATTTTCAAGGGTATAGAGATGATTCATGGCCATTTGTAAAAGAGAATTTTCAAAACAGTACCTTGGTGCCATTTTTAAATATACAAAACCCCAGAATATAATGACAGGAACAGAATTTTAAGCCATTTTAGATAGACAACCACAAACTGTCTCGTGCTTTTAATGTACAATAATTCCAGTCTTGCATGTATTTAAACAACACAAATGACCTGCTTGAAATGACTGCACAGAAAGAAAGAAGTGCAAAAGAGACATTTTAAATTATACTCTGGGTCAGTAGTTTCTCAGAAGTCATTTATTCTGACATGCTAAAAGGGAATAAGTTACACTTCATAGAACATCCAGCAATAAAATACTTTAAGCTGGTCAGGTGTAAGGGAGAGGAGGTTGGTGGTGAAAAAAGGAACAGGATGCGGGGTGGGGGACAACCCTGAAAACCATGTTACTGGTGTATTGTGGCTAAAATCAGAAATTCAAGCTGATCTTCCCTCAAAGGACCCAAACATATACAAAAAAGAACCCCTATAATATACTTTCCAGGAAAAAAAAGAACAAAAAAAAAGTAATATGGTGCAAAAGACCACCACTAAGAAAAAAAAAATGCTGCTCACAGACCGACAGGTGTTCTCCAGCAGGATGAGCTTCACCTCGAGGAGCAACAAAAACACCCTTTACCTAAACTGATTTATTCTTTCATTATTTATTCTACAAAATATTTTCCTGGTTAAAAAAAAGCATTGTGGCTATCAGTGATTTTTCATTTTTATGCAATGGGGAAAAACCCTCAGATCATTTATGCATACAATTTTTCTTCTAAGGACTTAACATACAAGTTTACTGAAGTCATGTCTAATTTATAAGGAATATGCTTTTGTGGAGTTCATTCTTTTATTCATTTTTATATTTCAGAATATCAGGTACAATAACTGTTAATGCAGCATTCTAGAAAGAAATCTAGTAGTCACTAGAATTTTTCATCTTCAAATCAGATGCCCTTCTACATCACAGCAGGCGGAACATTATGTTTTCCTTGACTTCTTAAACAACAGATGCCTGCATAGGAATAGCCAGGATTCTTCTGATAAAAATATTTTACTTTAATTTTAGGAGAAAACGGTTCAATTCTACAGTTTGATCTCAGGACAGCCAGTGATGTAAGACAAGAATATTTTCCTGAACAACAGAACTTGAATGTTTTGCAGAGTTTGAAAACCATCAAAAAACCAACTGTATTCCGAAGTGTTTAAAGAACAATTCTGGAAAAATTGAGGGAGGGCAGGGACAGAAACAGGATAGAAAAGATTACAACTTCAAATTCCATATCACGCCTGCCCTCTTTGTGGATATACTATATACATACCAATATATAGATATATGCAGTGCATGTTACCTATATATACTGATTACATACGTAGTACATGAAACCTAGTTCGTTTAAGAGGAAATGAATGCCTGATATGGTGAATTTAATTTTAAATCCTGGGATGTGATCTGAAGGCAAATCCTGCTAAGACCTTTCTTCTCTTCTTTGCTTTATTACACTGCCTTAATGCTTAGAAACCTGAAAGAGAGAGAGGGGGGTGGTTAAACATTGAGTTAAACTGCACCACTACAGTCAAGGTAGCCACTGGTCCCGGGAAAAGCTGGAGAGACAGTAACTACTCCACACTAGCACTGCTGGAAATGTCAGTTTGTGCAGTTTCATGATATGCATGCCACATGCATGAGTTCATGGTCACAGACACTTTCAGTCACTGGCCACTTGGCTAGCATTGCTATGATTGGCTATCTCTTGGACATATGCCCACAGATGGATGTAGCATCACTAGGATTCAAACTCACTCCCTCAACAATATGATGAATGCTTTTCTGCTGCACCAGATTTTATACTGCTTATATTTGCACTACCATGAAGGCACAAGGATAAGTATTAAAGCACAGCATGACCAATACAATTGATCAAGCCAAAATAAGCTAAGCTCAACATGAAACAGTTTTGTTAAAAAGCAAGTGCTGCCATAGTAACCAAGTGGAGCTTAAAATTAGTGAACATTAATTAACATTAATCCTTTGTGGAATCAAAATGAATTTTATTCTCCAGTAAATGCTTTATGCTAGTCATGTTTCTGTGGTTTAATTTAGTAATTTGTTTATATTTTGGAATTAGAACCAAGTTCATTAGAAAATATTTTGGGCAAGCACAGACAAAACTGCAGAGTTGGCAAGACTGGTCAGAATTCCTATGGAAACAGGTGGGGATGGGATTTTTAATTTTTTTTTAAATTCACCTGTACACACACCGACCTTCAGTTTACACTGAACATCTTAAATTAGGTGATTTTGTTTGTGCACTCTGGGTTTCATAGCTAGCAAATACTTGCTTAGCTCCTACAAGGTTTAGAAAAGTTAGACAAATTATAATTGAATATATTTTTTCAGTACAAATTAAACATTCTCTGATATCTGTTTGCAATAATGAATGCAAAATAAAATTATTAAAGTTGTAATGTTTCATGGCAACAATCATGTACAATGCTGTAATCCTAGAACCTCACTTGAACACCCTTTCAAACTCCAGCGTACTTAACCTATATTTAAACTTAAAATTTAGTTACATTATCTTAAGAGTTAAATATTGAATCATGTCTGAACAATTCAACAGATTGTTTAGTTTCTTTGGCCCCCAGACCCCAAAAAAATAAAATGAATACAGTAAATAAAAGCATTTCTACTTGTGGTATTAGCGGTACTTGAGACCACTGCAATAAAGTGTTAGATTTAGGACTAGTGATTATGAGAAATAATGCAACTCAACCATGACATCTAAAAAACAGTAATTTCACATATGATTATAATCTGACATTTAGAGCAAGATAAAAGAAACCCTTAATCCCAAAGAATAAAAGAATAAAGAATTTTCAAAGTTAGTAGTCAAATTTCCCAAGGACGTCTTTGCACATGCAAGACATTTTTTTTTTTACATTTTTGTGGGCCCTCCTTAAATTTACAGTTTGTTCATATTAATGAACTGTTGAGTGAAGGAAGATTGTTCGAATTTCAATGTGTTCTTTTTACACCTCCATTAAAAAAAAACATAATTCAAGATATTGGTGTCTCACTTTGTACTGAAAACGTCACTTGGTGTTTGCTACTAACCTTTCATGTTACTCTTGGGTTTGTCAGTTTGCTTGCCTGTGGGGGTCTGTGCCTGTTGCCCCTGTCCCCCTGTGGATGCTGCTTGTTGTGCTGCTTTCTGTTTAAGCATGGTCCAGTCAAATGTGTAGTCATACTGATGGTTCAGAGTCCTAAGACAATCCAGTGACGAGCAAAATATCAAAATAAAAGCACAAAAATAGTTTTAAAAAATGCTTTGTATTTTTAGGCAAAAAACAACATGATTATGTACATGATTCTGGGAGAACGACACTACTAAAAATTGCATGTGCCTCACAAAGATTTTGTTATTTTCATCACTCTACTCAAATACACAGATTCATATTTAAGTCATAGCAAGACCTGGGCTAATGTGTAATACTGACAAGTACCTGAAAAGAATGCGGAACAGTTGACGCAGGTACATGTAATCAGGGGCCTCCTCAAACCGCAGCCCACGACAGTAATTCAGATACATGGCAAACTCAGCTGGAAATCCCTATGAAAGACAAAAGACTTTTGAGCTTTTTTAAAAAAAATACAACTCGGCTAAATAAAATTCTTTGGAATATTTAGAAAAATATTTATTGGTTTGTTCAAAAGATGCATTAGCTGCCCTGTCCCAAGACAAATGATGGGGAAGTGAGCAAATTCACAAAGACTTAGGAATCTAT
>JAOVVH010000059.1:3336134-3348464 GCA_028566435.1 Scorpiodoras heckelii | reverse complement strand
CTGACCACTGTGCAGGACTTGTATATGTCATTCCCAAGACGAACTGACGCTGTATTGGCCGCAAAAGGAGGCCCTACACCATACTAATAAATTATTGTGGTCAAAAACCCGGTGTTTCAGTTTCATTGTCTAACCCCTGTATATATATATATATATATATATAAACACACACACATACATACACACACACACACACAATGTTTCCTGTGCCCATTCCACATACCTTACACAAGACCTCAACAGGGGTTGACATCTTTTTCTCACTTATCTTCTCATATTTCTGTTTCTTTGTGGCAGCCTGTGTAAGAAGCAAAAAAAAATATGTGAATTGTCACTCAGATCAGATTTCTGGTTGTTGGTGTCTCTCTGGAGTACAGGTAGTAAGCATATAGTGTACATATAATTTAAACACAATATACAATTTATATACATAAGGTACACATGGTGTTGTGCAAACAACAATGTGCAAATTGTCTGGAAATTAATTTGTGATGTATAAGTATTTGTACAGTACAGTGTTATTGATCAGTCATTTACTAGTGTGATGGCATGAAGAAACTGCTTGTGTGTCTGGTAGTTTTGTGTACAGGGATCTTCAGAACCTGCAAAAGGGGAGGAGTTAAAAAAGGTAGTGTCCAGGGTGTGAGGAATCTGATGATTTTCTCTGCCCGTTTCCTGAAGTCTACAAGTCCTGGAGGCTGGGCAGGGATGGACCAATGATTTTTTTTCATCTGTCCTAACTGTTCTCTGCAGTCTGTTCTTGTCTTGTTTTGTGCCTTCTCCGAACCAGATTATGATGGAAGTGCACAAGACAGGTTCACTGACTGCAGTTTAGAACTTTCACAACAGCCTCAGTGGCAGACCATAACTCCTTAGATGCTGCAGAAAATATATATATCTATCATCTGCAAACTTAAAGAGTTTAACAGCTGGATCCTTGGAGGTGCAGTCATTTGTACAGAGTGAGAAGAGCAGGGGGGAGAGGACATATGCCTGGGGAGCACCAGTGCTGATTGTCTAAATACTGCAAGTGGCTTCCTCTTCAAAGCCTTTTTGAGAATGGAGTTGATGTGGTCTCCCAGTTCAGGTTTTTGGAAATGGTAGCTCGCAGGAACTTGAAGGTCTCCACAGTTGTCACCGGGCTGTTGGATACTGTGAGGGGAAGCACTGGTGAGGGGTGTCTCCTTAAGTCCATGGTCATCTCTACAGTCTTAAGCATGTTCAGCTCCAGGTTGTTCTGGCTGCACCAGACAACCAGCCACTTAACCTCCCGCCAATATGCAGACTTGTAACCATTTTGGATGAGTCCAATGACTGTAGTGTCATCTGCAAACTTAAAGAGTTTAACAGCTGGGTCCTTGGAGGTGCAGTCATTTGTACAGTGTGAAAAAAGCAGGGGGGGAGAGGACATATCCCTGGGGAGCACCAGTGCTGATTGTCTGAATACTGGACGTGGCTTCTTCCAGCTTCACCTGTTGTTTCCTGCCTGTCGGGAAGCTGGTGTTCCACTGACAGATGGCAGGGGATACAGTGAGCTGGGAAAGGTTTGAGCAAAGAAATTGTGGGCTGATGGTGTTGAATACCGAGCTGAAGTCAACAAACAGTATCCTAGCATATGTTCCTGGGCAGTTGTAGGATTTACTGCAGTCCTATGTTGACTGCATCATGGTTGTCTCGTTTGTGACATTTTACAGACCTCTCCATACTGATGCAGGGTCGTTGCCTGAAAACCTGTTTTGAACCTGCGTCAGTTCATCCATATTAGTGTAGTCAAAACATTCCTGCAGATCCTGCTGTCTCTCTGGTAAATTTCATCACTTTTTTGACCACAGGCTTTGCCGTTTTTAGTTTCTGCCTGTAGGTTGGAATCAGATGAACTAGGCAGTGATCTGAGTGCCCTAAAGCCACCCGGGGAACAGAGCAATATCTTTCAGAATTATAAAGCAGGGGTACAGTGTGTTATTTTCCAATTCACATGCTGTTGATATCTTGAAGGAATTTGTGATTTAATTTTGCTCTGTTAAAATCCCCAATAATTATGAAAAATGAGTCAGTATGCTTTTGTTCCAAGCCAGTTATCTGTTCGGCTAGGATTTGCAGAGAATAGTTCACGTTTGCCTGAGGTGAGATGTAAATACCAACAAGGATGCAAGAGGTAAATTCCCACAGTGAATAAATAGGCTTGCAGTTTATAAACAATGTTTCTAAGTTCCAGCTGCTGTATTTACTTAGTACTGCCATGTCTATGCACCAACCTTCACTTAATGTGAACTTCAACAGTGATGCCTCTGCAGCCAACAGGTTGATACAAATTTGTATGATAGAAATACACTTCGAATACATTTCAAAAAAGCAAAAGAAAGCTATTGAAGAAATACTGAAAAAATCTTATGTCCTGAACATGAACATGCAATTAACACTGGTGTGTGAGAAACAGGAAGGAAACTACTGAAGAAAAAAAATCTGATATTTGATCTAGTTGTGACCTTGACCTTGGATTGATTCCAGAACTTAATCAGAGCTAATGTTTAATTAGCCATGTTTAATTTCACAGAATGTTACATTTTACATGTTTATAGAATGTTACATTGTATAAACCATGGCTTTTGCTTTGTTATATGCTACTGAGGGTTTAAATGGACCACACAAACATTTCTATTACTGTACTTTAATAATGTTGACTGTTTTAAAGCCTAAAGCACATATTCAGGTAATCCCTTTTTTGCTGTATCGGAAATGCCTCACACCAATACACCACCATACTGCATCAAATTTTATACATTGTGTAACACCCCAGTTAACGTGGTACCTCTGTATATGCACAAATGATTTATTGTGTGTGCGATCACTTCCTGGGATGTTTCAATGTGTGCGAGTTTAAAACCTCTTGCATTGAACAGTGCCACTCCTGTTAATGAGGTGGCTTCAAAATAACCAAACACAAAACAAACTCCCACATGGCATATAAACTTATTTTATGTTATAAAATGGCAACATGTTGTAAGTAGGACTTTTGGCTGTGTGACATTCTGTTTTTGGTTATTTTGTACTGCTACGAATCTGTGATCCAAATTTTTCATTTTCTTTTAGTTCCTTTGCTATTTTTGCAGTTGTTTTTATTCATTAGGAGTCTAATGGTTTATAGTCTCATGATGCCAGACATGCTGTGAACAGTTCATGAGCATGTCTTTAAGCTTACCTTCAGTCCCTGCCAGGGCAAGCTGGTTCTGTTGAAGTACATCAGCACATAGCCTAGAGATTCCATGTCATCTCGACGACTGTTGGGGACAAAATAATTACATTTAATAACAGCAGATCACATTAAATACAAGGACCAGTGAATCCTAACACTTCAGCTTTCAAGTGATCAAAGATATAATAAAATTAATCAAAAATGTGTTCATTAAAAAGCTTTAAGACAACCCATTGCTCTGCCTCTATTCATTTCATATAAGTGTCAAAATCCTCTGCTCAGCTCATCTTTTTATACAAAAAGATGAAAATAAAAACCCACTAAGTACAGCTTTCATGTCTGTAAGTTATATATACAAGAAATGCTTGACCACAGTTTAAAACTTAACATTTGCTCATGTCTTGTATTATTTCAGCAAAATATAAAAATCTTTATGAAGCAATTTGAAGCAATTGATAAAACGGGATAAAACAATTGTCAAATCTGTAAATTAGGTAACTTGCTAGATAATTAACTCAGTCCGTTTTGTTAGCAGATCTCTAAAATAAATAAATACCGCCACCAAATTCATAAATAAAAAATGTTAATTTAATATATTTGGGGGACAAGCAGTGAAGCTACATAGACAACAATTGAGTTTCTACCTTTTCTCCATTCTCACACTAGGCACAGTTACCTTGTACCTGAGCCTATGTACATCATCAAGATGAAACTTCTGTGTTGGAGAAAGTAGCGTTTGTATAGCACAATGGACTTAGTACAGGTATTTTTTGCTTTTTTGTCGGTTTGTGCGCAAAAAGACAAAGCCCTCTCATACACCTAGATTTATACAAAGATTTTTACAGAGACAGTTGACATTGAGGGAGGAATTTGCTGCTTTACTCGGGGACTACAGACTACTTTTGAACTGTATGCCAATTTTCCAGAAGGAGAAACAGTTGGATTCCTCGGCTTAAGCTCACTTCAACTCATATGCCCACACGGCTGGACAATATGGCTAAAACTTATATCACGATATATTTCTTAATTTCGGTCAATTTGATATAATTCCGATATTGATATGAACAATATAAAAGCCACAGAAAAACTGCCAAGAACATCCATAACAGATGTGTATACTTACAACCTTCTGAAAAATTAATTTGTCAAGTCTATAAAACCACCTTCTATAAAATTATACAATATTTTGGAAATAAAATCGCATTCAGGGCTACCCATTCTGCAGCTAAATCTTGCCGTGTTGGAGCCTAGCCCACTAGTCATCACACACTGATGTGCCTATTGTGTTCTGCTCTTCTGCTCAGCTTGAATGCAATGAACTGGCGACAGTGGCCTGTAATGAACATTAATCGGTGACAGAAGCTGTAAGTATCGTATATTAAAATACTGGAAATGTGTTTAAAAATCATATGACCGCTAACGAAAAAATTTTCTATTGCAATATCAACATTGAATTATTGTCCAGCCCTTTTTGCACATGACTCTTTTGAACCATATAAGGGAAATTAAACTATTAGGTAATTCTGGATTCCCTGGATGCCCACTCCATCACACTCAGTGATGTAAATTTTGGCCATACTGTATTTTCCACAATTTTGAATTTTATCAAAACATGTTGTTTTTTTTTTTGCTAATCCATGGACAAACTTTGTCCCATTTTCGCCCAATTTGTAATAAATGATCCTAAGTCTCACAAGTGTTATCACATGGATTTTAGATTTTCAAAGAATTTAACAATAACAGCCAATCATGTAGCAGCAGCACAACAGAACTTCTGGCCAAGTGATATACCCATGTTCCCTAGCTCCCTACACACTGTGCAGTTCGCCTTAAATAAAAAGAATTAAGACATCAATCATCTTTAATATTTCACTTTTACCAAATAAAGTCAAGTGAATATTGAGGCAACATTCAACAGTCATTTCTCTTAAAATAGACCAGTGATGAACGGCAACAACATTTTCAATGGCACTTCGATGCTGACCTGCATGTACAACGCAAATAAAAATGCGCGTTAAAACAACAATTAATGTGCGATTAAAAAATTAAATAATTAATAATGTTAAATAATTAATTGTGTAATTTTCAGTAGTGCTGTCAAATTAATGCACTAACAAACACATTAACGTGTTAAGGAATTAATCGCAATTGACCAAAAATTAACCGTACTAAAAATTTTAATGCAGATTAAAAATTTGTTCAATTATGCAATCCAGCGGCGCCAGCAGTGAACGCAAACATTTCGAAATTGACTGTTACGTTACTCATTTTAGGCTGCATTCCAATAGCAAGGGTCCCTAAGCAGTATCCCCGCTCCCTACACACTGCACAGGGTACAGAATCGCAATGGCTCTTCTTAGAGAACTCAGTCACAAAAAAGGTTCTGTATGAAACACCCTGCAACGTCATCAACAGTGGACAGCCTCCTTGATTACATTGGTTCAGCTCTCCAAACTTCATGTGGCCTTCAGTTTAGCTCAAGCACAGTGCGTAGAGAGCTTCATGGAATGGTTTTCCATGGCTGTGCAGCTACATCCAAGCTTTACATCACCAAGCGCAATGCAAAGCGTCGGATGCAGTGGTGTAAAGCACGCAGACACTGGACTGTAGAGCAGCGAGACGCGTTCTCTGGAGTGACGAATCACGCTTCTCCGTCTGGCAATACAATGGGCGAGTCTGGGTTTGGCGGTTGCCAGGAGAACGGTAATTGACTGACTGCATTGTGCCAAGTGTAAAGTTTGGTGTAGGAAATTATGGTGTGGGGTTGTTTTTCAGCAGTTGGGCTCAGCCAGGAGATCCAGTGCAAGGAACTCTTAATGCTTCAGCAAACCAAGACATTTTGTACAATTTCATGCTCCAGGCTTTGTGGGAACAGTTTGGCGGTGGCCCCTTCCTGTTCCAACATGACTGCGAACCAGTGTACAAAGCAAGGTCCATAAGGACATGGATAAGTAAGCTTGGTGTGGAAGAACTTGACTGCCCGCACAGAGTCCTGACCTCAACCCAACAGAGCACTTTTGGGATGAATTAGAGCAGAGACTGCAAGCCAGGCCTTCTTGTCCAACATCAGTGTCTGACCTCACAAATGTGCTTCTGGAAAAATGGTCAAAGATTTCCATAAACACACTCCTAAACCACCTTGTAGAATGTCTTTCCAGAAGAGTTGAAGCTGTTATAGCTGCAAAGGGTAGGCCGACATCATATTAAACCCTACGGTTTAAGAATGGGATGTCACTCAAGTTCATATGCGCGTATCATTCATATACCAGTTAATGGTATCAATTCCTTCATCCTCCAAGAGCTGCCTGCATACTCTCACCACCAGAAGGAACCCACAGCACTATCATAGGGTCCAAACCATGTTTCCTGGTCCTGCTGGGAGTCAAGGACGTTCTACAGTCTTGTCCAGCTCTCCTGGGAGTAACTGCCTGTCTCTTGGAATCTCCTCCATACTCTTAAGACTATGCAAACCTTCTGGCAATGGCACATATTGATGTACCATCCAGCAGGAGTTGGACTAAGTGTGCAACCTCTGTAGGGTCCAGGTACCACATCATGGTTCTAGTAGTGACACTGACCCTAGCCAACTGCAAAACTAGTGAAAATCAGTCAGAAAAGATGAGGAGGGACAAAATGTCCAAGGCCTTCACCTATTAAAACCATTCCTGTTTTGGGGGTTGCCTCATTGTTGCCCCGCTAGTGCACATGTTGTTAATTTCATTAACACCAAAGCAGCTGAAACTGATTAACAACCCCCACTGCTACTTAACTGACCAGATCAATGTCCTAAAAGTTGAACTGAGTTAATGTTATACTCTGATTAAAAAGTGTTTCTGTAATTTTTTTGAGCAGTGATTAAACTGATTTTAAACTGAGTGATTAGGACTGCTCCAAGCCGAGTGTCACTGCTTCCTAAATCACACAACATTCCATTTGCATAAGGTTAATTAAATAATCAATATGGTTATTAACTTGGCAGACACTGCGAAGGGACAAAGTCGGTGTGGGGATCGTCCGTTTAAAGTGTTCTATTTATTGTGTAGCATTAGTTATTTACTTACTATTTAGAGAAATATAAGTTACTATTCTGAAAGGCATTACAGAAATCTTAAGCGCAGAGAAAGTATAAACTGACAAAAATCTGATGCATGAAGGCAGTTGGGCTGAGTTCCAAATTGTACCATCCTCCCTAGACATGTACACTTCAAACAGCATGAGAATGGTTTGTACTTTCAGATTTACACATGTAAATAGTTAAAAAGGAAACGAATCACTGCTTTATTCAAGATGGCTACTGTGATCTATGCTGTCTGCATAAACAGAGCCTATTTCATCTCGTATCCATCAGCGCAATGTGAACAGAGATGTCTCCGTAACTTCTGTTGTAAAATATTTCTTTTGATTAACGTTGTCATTGCAATTAAATCATGAAAGCAAAGTCAGTCAATGAATATTTATCATCCAAGTTGCCAAAAAAATCACTGCTGTACGCTTACATTTCTTTCCCCTCAGCCCTTCTGAATGCTATATACATTTAGATCATGAATTTAAATAAACATTTCATTGTCCTTTTTAAACTTTTAAAAGAATGTTATAATATAATGTTACCCCTCAGATTTGTGCTACTTCAAGAATTTTTTAGAGAAGTTATCGTGAAAAATGTTTAAAATCACATAACCCATGAAGACAAATACTTGAAAATAATGTTCACAATATTCAGCAGCAGCAGCTGATGAAAACAGAGTTGTGAAGAAAAATCCAAGAACAAGATTCAGTGACATTACCAACAACATCTATAGGGCAGAGGTGAAGCCTACAGAAATATTGCATACCAATTTACAGAGAAATTATCCAATCTAATTTGGAAGAACATCAAAGCTTTTAAAAGACAATAACCCAAAAGAAGGGTTTAGACTGTACGAGTCATTCACCAGACCTTAACTGAGAATGCATTTTACCTCCGGAAGAGGAGACTGATGAGACTCTTACAGCTGGGCTTTCTGAAAACAGTTTAGCATACAGCACTGTACGGGTCACTGCTACCCTTAGGAGCTTCATTATGATATTACATTCTACAAAGGAATAAAAAGGCCCTTGCACTCTCACAGTATTAATCCTTTCTATTACTGGTTAAGTAAATAATATGCTGAACCTAGGGGTGTAACAATACAGTCTGCTCACAATTCGACTCACGATACTGAGTTCAGGATTCGATTTTCTTACGATATTGTAAAAATTTAAATAAAGAACAATTATGAAACAGTTCTTTTTATTTCTGAAGTGTAAAACACTGCACATTTTCTTGTATATAGACATAGCATCACTATATCTTAATTAACTGAGTGAAAACATTTCTTTATTTTTGAAGAATAACAATTCAAAAATATAGCAGCAAGCGGCGATTATGGGGTCCTCGCACCACACGCCAAAGAGCCCTGATAGCCCAATGTCATGTTTCTGACATAAGCAATGGCAGAGCTGTTCAGCACATAGGACCAAACCATGGGTCAACAGAATTTTAACTGTAGACTGCCAATTAGGACAACATGGCCTATAGCTAAAATCAGTGAAATCTTATCTTTGACTGATACATCGCTTTTATTTGTGTTGTCTCAAGGTTTTGTGAAAATCATTTCATCATAACCTTTTAAATCTTTTCTTCTAATTACATATAAAGCCTTCAAAATTCTAGAACAATGTACAAGACAAATTCCGGTAAAAGACCTGAGTCATAATATGCTGACATCATAATAGGAATGAGACGAATAGCTTGAAATAGTATGTCTAGCTGAGAAATTTGCATTAACTTCAGATACATCATGGAACGATGCATTGTTACATCCCTAGATGAACCTAAAAATCCATCAACAATTTTACATAATCAACATAATCACGATTGTTCCCAAATACACACACACACGTTACAAACACCAGTCAGACTTGGAGAGCAAATTTATCCGTTTTTCCATTCAAAAGATGGTACCTGTGATCAGGTGAAAATGCAGTGTAACTCTCAGGTGAGCCAATGCCAAAGCTGGTGTTGATAATTAATATTCGACTAGTCTACCTTTTTTGTTCGTCTGTTTTTTTTTAAACCTCTATCCCCAAAATCTAGCTCTAGGATTCCCACCCACGGACGGCTTTAGAAATAATCAAGATTCGACCTTGTGAACCCCCCCCCCCCCCCAAAAGACTGGACAAACATATTTCTGCTATATCATTCAGGAGCTATGCATCATATTATCCATAACTGCTATTATATCTTTAATCACCATCAAAAATATGGTAGAGTACAAAAGAATTAAGGGTTAACACTCACTCCAAACCTAGAGAATGCTAAAAAAATTCTGCTTCTGCACTACCTTTGGTTGCTTTAGAGTAGTGATTACAATAATTCAGATACATAGTAGAAATCATATTTAAATGAATAATTTACTTTAACCAAAGCCAAAGAGATCGAGAACTAATGTACAGAACATTAAATAAAAGTCATGTAACAGTGTCTGCTAAAAATAGATTGGCATGATAGTGTAGTGTTATCGTCACACCTCTGTTCTATGCCCAAGTGTGCATTGATGCTAGCATAGCGGGCTGTGCCTGTGAGGTTTTTGTCTTCTCTGTAGGGTATGTGCTGTCGTGTCCTGTTGTCCCGGTACTTTTTGGCCAAACCAAAGTCAATGAGGAACAACTGCAAAAAAAAAAAACAAAACAAAAAATAAAAAAAATAAAAAAAACACAATCAGAACACTGATGTTAAACCAATTTGTCTGCTTGACAAATTTGACACTGTACAATTTCACTTGCCATCTTATAAATATATTATTATTAACATGAACATGAGAGACATTGGAGGAAGTTTTGGGATTAGTCATCCCTTAAAGGACATGTTCTGGACATGTATAATGATGCTTAAACAAATAAGAAACTGATCATCAATGAATGAACAAAAAAGATAAGTCATTTTTAATGTCATTTAGCTATCCAATATTAGACTGTAAACACTGAATCTTTATACAAGCTCAAAGATAATGTCTAAAGTTCATAGGTAAATTCTAATTATTTCAATAATAAGTAACATGATCATTCTAATTGTAGACTGATGATAAACATTTGGAAAGAATGTCCAGTATCATGGTTGTGCTTAAAAGCAAAATGAAAAGCAAACAGATATTCAGTGCTAAACAATGCCAGGGGCCACATACATATGCTGTGAGCATAACACAATCTTTTTAAACAAATTACACCAGAAAAGTAAATCTTTTATAGGCTCAATGGAATAAGATTGAATAAGATTAATTTACTTTACCAAGACCTTTAAATTTAGCTTTTGTTCTTTAAGCATAATTAGTGCATTGGATCACCATGTACCAGCCAGGGAAGAAGTGGTTACCAGATTCACAGTAAAGCACAGTAAAATTCCAAATGGTTAGCATTACTGTTTCATATTTAATGATCATTAAAACCATGGCTGAGTACCATGCTTTGAAAAAGTCATGTTAAATGCTGTACCACATCAACCAGTTTAGAATTTTTTTTACACAGAATTGGCAGTTTGTCTGCAAATCAACACTGCTCTCCATGTGCACAGGTGAAAGAAAAGCACAGTACTCTGACAATCATGTGTATAAGCAGACAGTGCACAGCACTGACTGAAATGGGTTACTGTAGCAGCACAAAATGGCAGCAACCACAAAGGACAACTTTCTCAAATGTAGATATGAAGGGCTCATTCTAAGCTAACGAAATCCCAATATGGTTTTCAAAATGTTTACATATGGTATTAGCCATGTTATTTTATTGTTTATGCAAACAAAAATGCATATTACTAATTTTATTTGTGGTTTGCAATTTAAAACTTGGTGAAATTATCTCAGTTTGTGCACCAGTACTTTTGAACCTTTTTGTTTTGCCACAGAATGCATTTAAGTCAGCATTATATATTGTTCTCTGATGTCTACAAAGAAGACATGTAAATGTACAAAGAAGTTGTGCTTCACTTTTCAGACAAAACTGATTTTACCAGATTGACTAGTTGTTTTGTCGAATAAAGATCGATTTCACTTCAGTGGTGAAGAAGCTAACAATAGCTAGAAGGAACAAGTTAGCTATAGAGTGAATGGCTGAGTTCAAATTTGCACCATGCTTCTATTCAAGTGTACTAGAATGAGAAGGAAAATGGTTTGTATGCCCTGTGTACTGGGCTCAGTATGTAGCTGTTTGGAATTTAGCTCATATCTCTACAAACTGAACTAGTTATGTTCCAAGTTCAGGCATGTTGATGAAATGTATTAGAAACATTAGAAATTTCCTCACATAGCTCACTATGAAACTTTCGATTTAAGTTGTTCTGGCTTGAACGGTCAAAAATTCGATAAACTCACAGCATGGCTAGCTACTTACAGGTTGCAGATGCAAGTGTCACCCGCAATAGAAAAAAACTAATTCAAATGAACCAAGTTAATTAATCCACTATCCACTATATTATTTAAGAGAAACAATCCAGAGGTTGCTATTCTTGGCTTTCAGTATAGTCCACAAAAAAACAAATAATCCAACATTCCAAAATAGAAAGGATTGCCAATGGAATAGACATGCCAGCATGGGCTACCAGAAACCAAAAACTGTCCAGAAAATTGCCAAAAATCCCCTTCACAGCCTGCTATTTTTGCTGTTGTAGCTGCATTGTCCTTATTTTGTTTTTCAAAGTACGTGCAGAACTGTAGAGAAGAATGGCAGAAAATCCCCAAATATAGGTGTGCAAACCTTGTGGCATGATACCCAAGAAGACTGGTGGCTGTATTCGCTGCCAAAGGTGCTTCAACTATCAATGCAATTTTTTTTCCTTTTCATTCTTTTTTCACTGTTATTACTGGGTACTGAGAGCAGAATGATGGGTAGAATGATATACCTGTTTTTTATATATATATATATATACATACATATACACACACACACACACACACACACACACAGTGGGTACGGAAAGCATTCAGACCCCTTTAAATTTTTCACTCTTTGCTTCATTGCAGCCATTTGCTCAAAAACAAAAAAGTTCATTTTATTTCTCATTAATGTACACTCAGCACCCCATCTTGACAGAAAAAAACCCAGAAATGTAGAAATTTTTGTAAATTTAT
>JAOVVH010000059.1:3257351-3281640 GCA_028566435.1 Scorpiodoras heckelii | reverse complement strand
GTATATGGAATCTGTTGACCCAATCTAACTGCAGTACCAAGAAGTCATGGTATTGGGTAGATTAGAAATAAAAGATTGTGGCAACAAATTGACTTAGAATGTTATTGAATAGATTTAAAGTCTTATAATAGCATTTAATTCTTGAATTCTCATAATTTAGTAACAGATAAATAAGATTTGTAGTGTAATAAGTATTATGTGCTAGCAATAATGTGCTAAATTGAGTTTATATAATTTATTTTATTTAGTGATTCCAAATCAGTTTTAACCAGCCATCTAGTAATGTTGTACCAATTTCACCCAGATATTTAGTAAATGTAAATCTATTTTCCTCAGATACTGAATGAATATAAATCAGTTTCTTTGAGATATTTAGTAAATTCAAATAAAATTCCCCAAAATATTTAGTAACTTTAAATTAATTTTAATCAGACACTTAAATACGTATTTCATTGTGACGGTGATTTGTATTTACTAAATATTTTGGGTCATATTAACTCAGTAATTTGGCATGCTGTTACTAAATCCAACACACTTTTAGATTGCTGCTTGTATAAACATACTTATTTATTTTGTTTGAATTTACTTAACTTATTCAGTACATTTTAATTAATGCTTAGGTATTTAAAATCTATTCAATTATATTACGTGTCACTTTGTTGAGTCCAACAGATGGTTAAATTCACTGACCATAGGCTTATGAGGGCAACACACATGGATATTAAAATCCCCTAGAATTAATATATGGTCAGACATCACCATTACTGAGGATAAAAGGTCTGAAAATTCTTGAATTAAGTCCTTATTAAATTTAGGTGGTCTGTAGATTAAAATGACAAGCAGTGAGACCATAGATTCAACTTGTGAGTGAGTGAGCAACTCAAAGCTAGAATACACTTCTGTAGCGAGTGCAGTGCATTTAAAACCATTTCTAAACACGACTGCGAGCCCTCCCCCTCGTCCGGTCATCCGCGGAGAGTTCAGAAAGCTACAGTCTGTAGGGCACAGATCTGAGAACAAACTCAGTTCGTCAGCTCGCAGCCACGTTTCAACTAAAACTAGAAAGTCCAGTTCTTGAAACATAAAAAAGTCATTTAAAATGAAGGACTTATTTGAGATGACCTTACGTTAGTCAAGGCCATTTTCACTGTTGAAGAACATTTACCGGCTGCCCAAGGTGTGTATCCAAGCTGCCGTAGGTTCTGTAGCTGGATGCCTCTTTTCCTCTGAGCAGGTACTCTCAGATTCACAGGGTGAATGCGAGGCTCAGATGTCAGAACCGGGTAAACAGGCACCAGGTGAGCGTGGTTTTGAGTGGGAAGCAAACAGCATCTTTACTCTCGCACCGGCT
The DNA here is from genome assembly GCA_028566435.1 of Scorpiodoras heckelii. Classification (NCBI taxonomy): domain Eukaryota; kingdom Metazoa; phylum Chordata; class Actinopteri; order Siluriformes; family Doradidae; genus Scorpiodoras; species Scorpiodoras heckelii. The sequence continues at coordinate 3,280,289 of JAOVVH010000059.1, read as the reverse complement.
CGTTTTCCGCGCTTTCTCTGATGCTTCCTTCTCTGCGTATTGCAGCAGGACAGGCGGCGGATACACGGTAACATTGCGGTGGAAAACTGCGGATGAAAAAAACGGTCCCCACCGGTCTTATGGACATATATGTCCATAGTCGATCGTATGGTGAGCAAAGTTTCACGATCATATTTAAGTTGAATCACTGGTACTGTAGGAAGTTGGTGGAAAAGGAGGCACATAAACATACACAGAACAGGCAGCGGTAGGACAGGTAAAAACTGCCAACCGCCAACAGACATACTGGTGCCATCTTGGATTCCAAGTCTAATCCCCTCTTTAGCCATACAACATGATGCTAATGTCATATAATTAAAAGGATCTAGGTTTGTACACTGTTTGAACTTGTCGTGATACTTAATACACGTAGTAAAATGACATAATTTCTGCCATAAACATACAACTCCTTTTTGAAGTCAAACACATCGCCAGTGTTGTATCATTCATCAAACTGTTTTCAGTCTTTGTCATTCACTGTATCATAGCTGTAGAAACACTTTTCAGGGTATGCACCCACATATTTCTCATTTTGCTTCAAATTAAATTTGTGTAGAAAATACCCTTTCTCTGAGCACGTTAGATTCAAGGTCGATGCTGTTTTAACCAAGCGCATTAGAATGAATGAGTACGAGTCTATATAGCATTGTCTATGTCTTGTCATACATGCAGATCAGTCTACACCCCATCATAGTGATTCTGACAGCAATCCCCACTTTAGAATAATATACCAGTAATAGGAAATTTGTCAAAACCGGCTGCATTGTGTGCCAACCATGTGTAACCAACGTATTTGGGGCCTCTGAACGCTCTGACAAGTCGCTCTATACAGTCGGATCCTTCTGCTGTGAACTGTCTACCATCAATTGTAATTGAACAGACAAAATTAGCGTCATGCTTACCGTTTTCAGAGCGCGTCTCAAAATCAAAAAAGATGTACAAATTGCTGGGTTCTTTTAATTTGATCGGTTGTATGTAACACTCGTGTGGTATCTGATAACACTTCACCACAATGAACACAACTTCCTGACACACACCTGTGGAGTTTTGGCTTTATTAAACTAACATGATAATGACGACTGCATTTTTTTTTTTTACAATATTTGGTAAGTTCGCATGAGGAAGCCATCACTCCTGTAGTAGGCTGCTGTTTCTGTTTCTTATGCTGTTCATAACAATAGTCGGACATGCAGTATCGTGAACAATCATCACAATATTTAATGTCAGGGTTTCTTGCAACACGATATGTCTTGACACACATCAAACCTATTTACATCTGTGATCTCTGGCACTAGTGTAACCCTTGTAACAAAATTCGCAAACATATGGCACACCCATGAACGCGTTAAATTTTTTTACCAGGTAATAATGATTGTCATGAAGGTACAGAAACGTGGTCTTGGCATGTGGTTTGTCTTTAGTTTGGTATTTCTCTAGACTACCTGCAATATTCTTATGGAACACAACTATTTTAATGCCAAATATATATTCAAAATGACCAATATCGCTAAATAAAATTCTATGGTCACTTGTGTACCCCACGCTTGACTGTATCTGCTCAGCTAAAGATTCTAATGTGTTCTGTGGTGCATGCAGGTTCAGAAAATGAGCTAGGCAGATTGCGAAACACAGATTATTTGAGATGTTTGTTGGGCAGAAAAGATTCAGGCTGTTCCTACTGATTACCTGATTGTGTGCAAGATCACGCACCATACGATGAAAGCCGCCATTTTTACCCATGACTATCGAAACAGTTAACATCAAACTGTCGTCTGTTTGAATGCTCTTGTTACTCAAACCATAACCCTTTCAATAGTGTCTGAAAACCTGTCAACGCTATAACCATCCCTTGAAGACAACATGGCGTTTACATCTAATGTTAAACTACCACCTTTTAAATTGATATTTATAACGCCACCATCACCAGCCAACACCCTGGAAAATAAAATGATTTCTGATAGTGTGTTGTGTACATAGGTTGTGTATGAGGCCATGTCTTTGGATGGGGCATCACATAAATTTAATGTTCTGTGTAGCACAACGCTGTTAAACCTATTTCTAGGTGTTATGGTATAACCATCAACAAGACTACAATTTCTCACTAATTCTGCTATGTCAGAAGCAAATAAACCAAAGTTAGGAGCTGATGGATGTACGTCACTTTCTAAGGATTCTATAGCCATCATATTCTCATGATTTAGACAGCGCATTTGTTCACGTAGTGACAACTGCCCCATTCATCATGTTATTACACACAACCCCAAACAACAACAACAACAACAACAACAAAACAGTGCTTAATGAACATCAGCAACAAAAACAAAACAGTAATATCAAAACCGTATAATAATCATATAGAAGAAGAAGGCCATGCAATGAGGATACATGGTGATAGTTTTAATTGTAAAATCCTGTTTAAATTAAACATCAGATCTATTAATATCCAACAGTGGTCAAATGTGTAATACACAATGTATGATTTTCTTCAACTAATTTAGACACTGTATCTTGTGGTCCATGCAACAAACAAACTTCTTCAACTAGTGTCTGAACAACTTTATCATACTTATGGTTGAGAGCAGCTTGTCCACATTGTTCGATAGAGATTTTTGTGATCTCTTGAGACATATGCTTCATCAAAGATATAATCTCATCGGCTTTGCTAGAAATGCAACAAGACCTAAATTTGTCATTTGTGTTCTTGGTTCGATCTTAATTCGCCCCCATCAGTGTCTCTCAGCACAGCCAAAACATCATTTAGTCTGAAAATGTCCGATACAACGGCTGTGGTATCGTCCTCCTCCACAGTAAAACTGTTGTCATTCCACGATTGTCCATTCAGAGTCGTCTGGAACAGAATCATGCACCTGTACAGAGTCCCCATACACTGAAAGTTCGTTGTTGTTCAAATCTGTAATTAGTTTAGTGATATAGATATACATTCAACAACAATGTTAAAAATAACGAATAGTAAAAATATATAATGAAAAAGTGTTTACTTTGTGTTTCCTTACCCATTGGCTTGTGGCTATCTTCCAACCTAAGCCGTTTTCTGCTTGAATGAGGCGCAGACATGAAACCAACATGTTTTCCTCTCAGATCCGACTTAACCGACTGGCTTGAGTTGACACTATCAACACCTGGCACTCCCGGACTGCTGGGGTGCATTTCCCAAAAGCATAGTTGCTAACTTCCTTAGCAACTTACATAGTTGGAACGATGCATTTGCTATGCAGGTGTTTCCAAAAACCATAGCTGGAACTATGGAGGTAACTATGTTGGTAACCTACAATGTCCAAACCATCGTTAAGTTACACAGGTGTTTCCCAAAACCATAGGTCCCCGAACATTCGCAAACACTGTCGTTGAGTTGTGTAGTTGGAACTACAGCTCTAGACCTGCGGTTAGAAGTTTAGTTCTTGGTGATTACGTCATCGATGATGGAGGAGGCAGCAGACGGAAGCATGTCAGTAAGCTGAAAAATAACATCAATCCTTTGGTAGGAACATATAAATGTCAAATCCTTTGAACAAGTAGCTCTTAATGCACTTCTAAATGTATTCCTGTATTTATGATCATGGTTGCAATCATCAAATACCATTGCTATACCCCACGTCTGTTTTAGCTGTGTAACATTATCCAAACTATCCTTCTCCAAGCTTAACTTACTTGTGGGTGTGTTCATGGGCCAAACATCCATCCATCCATTATCTTCTATCGCTAGTTGGGGTCGGGGGGGGCTGGAGCCAATCCCAGCGTCATCAGGTGAAGGCAAGGTACACCATGGACAGGTCGCCAGTCCATTGCATGGCCAACACACTCTCACGCAGACATTCACACCTACGGGCAATTTTAGAGTGACTGATCAACCTAACATGCGTGTCTTTGGACTGTGGGAGGAAACTGGAGTACCTGGAGGAAACCCACGCAAGCACGGCGAGAACATGCAAACTCCACACAGAATGGCCTGGACCGGGAATCGAACCCAGATCGTCTTGCTGTGAGGTGACAGTGCTAACCACTACACCACCATGCCTGGGCCAAACATATTTTCTATTAATTGTTGTCTTATTTCTAGGCCTGCAGGATGCATTCCTTCATGTTGTAGATGGTCACCTTCAGCATCCTCTACCAAGATCTCCTCATCTTCTGGCAACTGCACATTTGCTTTCAGGGCCATGTTGTGCAGCAGCGCAGTAACCACCACCACAGCACAGGATTTTGTGGGCTGCAGTTGCAGGCTACCAGCAGTCTTGCTTAGACACCGGAAACGCTGCTTCCACAATCCTATGGTCCTCTCTACAACAGCTCAAGTCCTGGTATGAGCTTGGTTATATTTCTCTTCTGCCTCAGTGTTGGTCTGCTAGATGGGTGTCAGCAAGTAGGGGCGCAAAGGATAGCGAATGTCTTCCAGGAGCCAGCAGCCCTCAAAGCCACCACTTTCCACCACCTAGCAGAGAGCAGAGTTAGCCCAGATGAAGGTGTCATGGGTGCTCCTTGGCCACTTCACAACAATGTCAGTGAAAACACCCTGATGGTCACAGACTACCTGGGTATTTAATGCATGGAATCCCTTCCTGGAGAAGAATGCTTCCTCATTGTTGGATGGCTTCACAATTTGGATCAGGGTGCCATCAATCACACCAATGACCCAGGGAACATCAGCAATGGCGTGAAAGCCTTGGTTAACCCTGGCAATGTCTTCTGGTGATGTTGGAAAGGTCATCCTGTCAAGAAGCCGTAACAGTACCTGGGTTACAGTTGTTACAGCTCTGCTGATAGACGCCTTGCTGAGACCAAGTCCATCTCCCAAAACCTCATAAAAACTGCCTGAGGGATAAAAACGCAGTGTAGCCAAAAGCTCCTACAGCACATCAACAGTGACCTGCTCAATAGGATCGCCCAAACAGAATGACTGCAGTGGTGCCCGTGATTGTGGTGCACACTATATAACAGCCTCTCTCTAACCCAAAGGCTATCCCAGCTAGCCCAAAAAGCCTTAGCAATGGGCCCGTATGGAGTTGTGTCAGCCCACCCGGGTGGTATACCTGAGCTCAGCCACTTTAACACTCATTAGATCTCGCTGTCTTTGCCCTGCTCTCTCTGAAGCTCAGAAGTGCCGTAGCACAGCCACCACGGCTAACAGTTCTCTGTGGATTACACGACAATTCTGCTCTGGTTTGCTGAGTCGGGGGCTGTAGATGGCAATTACCTTTTCTGTGCCATCTTGAACTTGGGAAAGCACTGCTCCAATGCTCTGGTTGCTTGGATCGGTGTCCACCACTAACTCGCCGAGGGAACATCAACAAGTGTGCTGCAGAGGCTCTTAAGGATGGTGGTGAATGAGTGCTCAGCAGCTTCATCCCAGCAAAACTCTGTACCTCTCACTGTCAGTAGCTGCAGAGGGGCAGCCACATGTGCGAAGCCTTCACGAACCAGCAATAGTAGGAAGCCAGCCCAAGGAAGCTCCAGAGCTCACCCAGGTTGCAAGGCATAGGCCACTTGTGCACCGCCCGCAATTTCTCTGGGTCTGTCTCAACCCCAGTGCCACTCATAACATGCCCTAGAAAGTACACTCGACGCTGTAACAACTTGCACTTGACAGGATGCAAACCTAGATTTGTTGATCTGATTGCTAGGAACACTGGCTCCACATTAGCCAGCGTGTCCTTGAAGCTGGGCACATGAACAAGCGCATCATCCAAGTAAAAAATACAATAGCTGTTCAGAAGGTCGGCTAGTACTCGTTCCATGAGCGCTCGAATGTTGCAGGAACATTACAGAGTCTGAACGGCATAACAGTAACGTGCCATAGTCCAGTGCCTAGTGTAAATGGCATCTTTTCTTTACCCTCACGTGCTAATGCTACTTGCCAGTACCCACTATGTACTAAGCTAAACCAAGCTGGGCCAGCTAAACAGTCCAACACATCATTTATGCAAAGAAAAGGGTAAGAATCTACTTCCATGATGGCGTTCAAACAGTCCACGCAGAACCTCCAGTTTCCCGCTTTCTTTTTCACTAGCACAACTAGACTGGCCCATGTACTGTTAAAAGGCTCCATGACCACTGTGGCTGCCATTTCTTTAATTCTCTGCTTGGGTGAGTACTCAGTGTGTTCTAACTGAGAAAAATGCACAAGCATAAGGAACTGAGCAACTTTGACAAAGGCCAAATTGTGATGGCTATAAAACTGGGTCAGAGTATCTTCAAGACAGCAGGTTTTGTGGGATTTCCGCAGTATGCAGTGGTCAGTACCCAACAAAATAGGTCCGAGAAAGGACACATACTTTCAGACCAAGTACATCCCTTCACCAACAATGGTATTCCTTAATGACAGTGGCCTCTTTCAGCAGGATAATGTCGTGGCATAAAGCCAGACATAAACTAAGTCTTCCCTTCTGAAATATCAATGTCTAAAACAATAATTAAAGTAATAACTTTTTAAAGAAATAAATCACTCAGACTGGGTTTCAATGAAAAGAGAGTAGGCTTCTTTATTTCTGTTGCTTTTTTCAGTGTACAAAGCTGTTACATTTATACCTGAGTTGTGGGGTGAAAAAAAAGATCACTCCACCATTATCTTTGAATTGTCATATTCATAAACACTAGTTGGGCACAATTATATCCAAGCCAAGCTTGATTGTTTTTTTTTTTTCAAAATGATGCCGTCTGTAGAGATCTGACCTTGATTTCCCCAGCTGCAAAGGAAAAACACTTTTTAAAAAGATACAATTCTTTCACTTTTGAGATAATCAAACCAACCAGACTTCTGCTAATGAAAAAAGAAAGCAGGTGTTTTCTGTTTGTGTTAGCCCTTATGTGTGGAAATATTGTTCACTCTTCATTGGTCATTCACAGACTCTGTACCTGATCAGATACATTTACTTCTTCATCCCCGGCCTTATCCCCAGAACTTCTTTACTGCTACAAAACTCAAGTATAGGCTTTTTGGCGAGCTATACTGCTCAAGGACAGGCTTTTTAGCAAGCTGTCAACAGAGCAAATTATTTTTAATTTATGTCTCTGTAACTTTCCCACTCCGGAGGCCCTATGTATCCTGTTGTGGATTTTCCCATCCTCTATGAGATTTCTAACTTATTATTAGTTTTTTCTAATCTGATAACTTAGCTTTCCTGACCTGATCATTTTAATTACCTCAATAACACTGCAAAATCTGTTCAGGAGTGGATTGTGAAACATGACAAAGGGTTCAAGGTGTTGACTTGGCTTCCAAAAAAAACATGCACGTTTTACAGTTCACTTACTGAAGTTTATTTAAATATTTCACCATAACAACTGAGGTAGGGTAAACAAACTTTGCCAAAGCTACTCAAAAATGCATAATAAGCCTAGTCTGTTTAATTGAAATCTAAGTAAAGTGTAAAACTTCTAAAATGATAGCACAAACCATTTACATTTACTCCCCTCCTACTGGAGACACTGTCAGAACACCAGTCAGGGTGTAAAAAGGAAAAAGTAAGAAAGTGGAGTAAAAAGTAAGATATTTGACCTTTGACCTAAATGTAGTAGAGTTCAAATAAAAAGTCTACCAAAATGTAAATACTTCAGTAAAGTACAGATACTTTAAAAAGGTACTTCAGTACAGCAACTAAGTACTTACAAGTACTTTGTTACTATCCAGTCCATCACTGGCCGAGGGATAGGAAGGAACTAAATGGTAACATGCCGCGCCTTGGCATTCACCCATTTGTCAAGTATAGAATCAAAGGAAATAGACAGCGCCAGAGTATTTTCAACAGAGATCACCGACAGCTGTGTTAATCTGTCAATACTCATGGTTGACCGAAGTTAGGTTTTAATAAGCTTCAGCTTGCTGAAGGATCTCTCTGCTGAGGCAACGATCAAGACCCTACTAATCCCCAAAACCAGAACCAGGTAAAGTCCAAAGCGCAAGCAATCAGACCAAGATGACTGACAGCAGAAACATGAGAGCATTTGACTATGGACAAAAGAGGAAACTATTGTGTGGCTGATATAATGGATGTTGCTTAGTCAATTGCAAAACTGAAATAATTAAAGTTTCAGTGTACAGGGTTGCACTTAATTACATGATACTAAAAGTGTGAATTACAGTGTGAGAGAATCTCAAAGTTAAACAGGAGGAGGCAACATGATTTGAAGGAACACTGCATGACCTAACGTGGATATAGAAACGCCCACCAAATTCACTTCCACTATAAATGCAGCGCCTGTCTCAAAATAGCATGACATTGCAACGGTGTCGTGACTCGTGAATCCAAAATAGATAAGCTATTTATCCCATCCAAATGTGTTATGGAAATTAACTAATACTCTCATCCGACTTTCTAACAGCCAAGCCAGCATTAGCTAGCTATCCATGAACTGTGATTGCATTATCAGGTGCTAGTCCGACCGACATTAACGATACATTTCATTCATGCACCACATTTCAATCAATTTGACAAATGGGTTCTAAATCCTTGCCTATAGCCTGTGTGCATCAGCAAGAAATCACTATGCAATTTCAGCTTCCCTAACAGCTAGCCAGCAGCAGCACTAGCTAGTCTTCTGTGAAGTTCATAGCCTAACTTGCAAATAAGTGATATTTGTTTCCATCATAGTTCATACCTGCTGCTGTCTTTCATCCATAGCAACATTTTTTGGTGCAACCCCTCACACGCCTTCTCCTTTTCTTCTTTTCTCTTCGTAACTTGGGTACCTGATAACTTTTTTTGCCGTCTCCATCCTGCCTCAAACAGACACCCCACCATGTCCATGGGTGACAGGCTACTAAATGCAGTCCATGTTATGCATGATTGGTGTATACAAACAAGAAACATGACATCACCATCAAATAAACATATTTAACATAAATATTAGTATATTTAAGGTAACTTTAAATTACAACATATGCTGATTATCTTATTCTTATGCAAACAGATTGAAACAAAATGTAATGATCAGACACAAACTAGAGTCAAGTGCAGTATATTTATTGTACGCAGATGGCGACAAACAGCAAAATGTAAACAAAAAGACAGCACAGAGCATGAAAAAGAAAAAGGCAAAAGCAGACGGGAGAAATACAAACACAAAAGGTCCATAAATGCTCAGAAGTCTCTCAAACTGGTGCAAGGAGGGCAAGGGAGACAAGAACCACGCTCTGGCTTGAAAAACTGCAAAAAGACACAAAAATACAAAAACTGAGTGAGAAGCAAAATAGGGGAAAAAACGGACAAAGTACAAAAACATAGGCAAATATAAAGCAAAAAAACAGCAGAAAAGTACTTTGAGGCAAAATGGGCAGAACAACAGACATGATGGGTCAGGAATTAAAGTTGATCCGCACTGGACTTTGTTTTCTCTCCCCTTTTATAGTGCTCAGCACGGATCCTGGGCTGATTACAGTAATGGCCGTCAGGAGTGGCTCGTTGACTTCCGGGATTGAGATTTGTAGTTTGTGGCTGTAGTTCTATTTCAGGGCCCATTTGGCGCCTTCTCATGGCAGCGGACGTGACAGAGCCTCCCTCCAAGGGGCTAACTCCGGGAGCCCTAATTCTCTTCTTGGGTCATCCCGGCTTTCATGGGGCTGGCTTGTGAGGGTATCTGGCATGGAAGTCTTGAATGAGGAGGGGATCCAGGATGTTCTATGCCGCCACCCAGGAGTTCTAGTCAGGGCTGTACTCTACCCAGGCTCCCAGGTATTGAATCTGTCCTTGATATTTTCTAGAATTGAGAAGTTCCTTCAATGTGTATGTGTCTGTGTCTGTATCTGACCTGGGCTTTGCTTCGGTGGGTGTAGTTTGGCCCTCCTCTCTGGCAAATGTTCCTGACTTGACAGGCTTGAGTCAGCTCACGTGGAACATGGGGTGGATCTTGCAGTGTTATGGCATCTGAACCCTGTAAGAGACGTCATTCACCTTTTTAATAATGGGAAATGGACAGGTATACCTGGGACTGATTTTTTTGTTTTCCATGGGGTTGCCAAAGGCTTTGGTTGAGACCCAAACCCGATATCCAAGTTGATATAAGGCGGTGGTTCCCCTCTTTCGGTCCGCCGCTCTTTTCATCTGTGTTATGGCCTTTGATAATTGCTGGTGGGTGAGAGCCCAGATTCGTTCACTTCTCTGGAAGCATTGACTGACGCTGGGAGTATCTGTGGGCATAACATTTCAAGGGTATAATGGGGGCTGGTGACCTAGGGTAACTTCGAATGGAGTGAGACCTGTGGCAGAGTGACTGATAGAGTTTTGGGTGTACTCTGCCCAGGGAAGATAGCAGGCCCAGTCCTGGGGTCGGTGCTGGCAGAACAGACATAGAAACTTTGTTAGCTCCTGGTTAACATGTTTGGCTTGGCCATTGGCTTGGGGAAGATAACCAGAGGTGAGACTTATGGTGATGCAGAGTTTCTTCATGAAGGTGTTACATACTCATGAGGTAAATTGGACCCCTCGGTCACTGACGATATCCTCTGGCAGGCCAAAGTAGCAGAATACCTGCTGGAAGAGGATTTCAGCTGTCTCTAGGGCGGTAGGGAGACCTGAGAGAGGGATAAACCGGACGCCCTTTGAGAACCGGTCCACAATTACAAGTATGGTCGTGAGGCCTTGTGACTGCGGCAAATCAGTTAGAAAGTCTATCGAGAGGTGCGACCAAGGTCTCTCAGGGACAGGCAGGGGATGGAGCTTACCTGCAGGCAGAGTTTGAGGGACCTTGGCTTCGGCACAAGTGGAGCATGAGGGTACGAAATCTTGGATCTCCCTTCCCATCCGAGGCCACCAGTATTTATTGTGTAGGATCTCCAGCATCTGATGCGTGCCGGGGTGTCCTGTCCCAGGTGTGACGTGAGCCCAGGTTATTAGGGCCCTCATAGGGAGGGATGCACAAATAGTTTGCCAGGCGGACACTGAGTATTATCTCGTGTGGCTTGGTGGCTTTGGCTCTTGTGGTCTAACTCCCAGACTATGACTTGGAGGAAGCGGATAGACTCTGGCATGGAGGGTACGGAGTCTTGCTCAAACTTTCATGATAGGGCATCAGCCTTTCCATTCTTGGCACCGGGCCTGTAAGACAGAACAAAGTTAAACATTGAGAAAAACAAGGACTAGCATGCTTGGCGCGAATTGAGTCTCTTGACTGCCTTGAGATACTCAAAATTTTTGTGATCCGTATATATCATTATGGGATGCTTGGCTCCCTCCAGCCAGTGTCTCCACTCTTCCAATGCCATCTTGATGGCTAGCAGCTCTTGGTCTCCTACATCATAGTTCCTCTCTGTGGGGGACAGCTTCCTTGAAAAGTAGGCAATAGGGATGAACTTGGCTGGACTGCCCTGACGTTGGGACATCACTGCCCCCACGCCCTGGCTGGAAGCATTGACCTCGAGCACAAATGGCAGCTTTGGATCTGGTTGTTTGAAAACTGGAGCTGTGGTAAAGGCTTTTTTTCGGTTAGTGAAAGCTTGCTCCGCTGCTTGGTTCCATTTTAATGTCCTGGTGCTCCCTTTAAGAAGATCCGTGAGGGGAGATGCTATCTGGCTAAAATTACGGATAAACCTCCTATAAAAATTTGTGAAGCCCAGGAAGCTGCATAGTTCTCTCACCTTGCGGGGACATTCCCAGTGGGTCACTGCCTTCACTTTCTGACAGTTCATGGCCACCCCTTCTGGTCCTATGAGATATCCCAGGAACTCGACACATGACTGGTGGAACTGGCATTTCCCTCTTTTGATGTAGAGGTGGTGCTGGAGTAGACGGTGAAGAACTGAGCACACATGCTTGACGTGAGTATCCAGGTCTGGTGAAAAAAAACAAAATATCATCTATGTAAACGATGACTAATTTCCCTAGAAGATCTCTGAAGACATCATTGACCAGGTGTTGAAAGACGCTTGGAGCCGAGGCTAGCTCATACAGCATAACTAAGTATTCATAGTGACCCGTGGTGGTGCTGAAGGCCATCTTCCACTCGTCCCCTTCTCTAATTCGGACCAAATTATATGCACTCCTGAGGTCTAGCTTAGTAAAAATCTTGGCTTGGCGGAGCTGTTCCAAGGTGGAACGGACAAGAGGAAGTGGATAATGGTGTCTAACTGACACCTTGTTTAGCCCCCGATAATCTATACAGGGACGGAGGCCTCCCCCTTTCTTCTGAACAAAGAAGAAACCAGCTGAAGTGGGAGATGAGGAGTACCGTATGTAGCCAAGTTTGAGGGCCTCCTGAATGTACTCTTCCATGGCTTTTTGCTCTGGCAAGGAGAGGGCATACACCTTGTTGCGTGGTGGAGTACATCCGGGTAGGAGGTCAATGGCACAATCGTAGGGCCGATGTGGGGGTAGGCCTAAGTCCTTCTTCTTATCAAATACAGTTGAGAGATCCTGGTATACAGACGGAACATGAACTTGTCTGTTGTGGTATTGTCTGTATGTTTTGGTGACTCGATTAGCATGAACGAGAGGCTTTCTTCATGGAGCACGCCGAATCTCATCTTGCCAGGGACGGTCTGATGAGTGACTTTACCGGTCCCAATAGGAGCCCCATCCACGGCCTTGACTCTGAAAGGGGCCAGGAGCTTGCGTGTGGGAATGCCGGCTGCCTCTCCCATCGCCTGGTCCATGAAGCTGGTGGCAGCTCCTGAATCAATCAATGCAGAGAGAGAGAAAACACGGGTCTGAAAGATTATCTGTATGGGCACAGTGAATTCTTGTGGTGCAGAAAGAGCTTCTCTACTCACCATGCGCACTGGGGTGTGGGGTTTACTCACACCATCGGCGCGGTTCGTAGAATCAGGCCTGTTGAAACATTGTCACATGGAGTGGCCTTCCTCCCTGCAGTAGAAACAAAGTTGGAGTGTGGCTCGTCTCCACCTCTCCTGGGGTGTCAGACACAGTGGCCCTAGGACCATGGGCTCGGGACCTTCTGGCGGGGTCGTGGGCTGCTCTGTGGCTGGTCTGGACCATAGGAGATCATCCAGTATGATGGCCATGGAAATGAGGGTGTCCAACGTCATGCTGACGTCGCGGCAGGCCAATTCTCTCTGGACGTCGGTCCATAGTCCTCGAAGAAACACGGCTTTCAGGGCTGGCTCATTCCCATCACTTTCAGTGGCTAGGGTCCTGAACTCCAGGGCATAATCAGCCACCCTTCGGTTACCCTGCAATAGAGTTAGTAGCTGCTCTCCAGCCCCACGGCCGTCGATGGAGTGGTAAAAAACTTGATGAAACTTGGTCACAAAATTTTCATAAGTGTGAGTGTCCCCACCTGGGTGATGCCATGTAGCGGTGGCCCATTGCAGTGCCTTGCCACTGAGCAAGCTGATCGTGACAGCTATTTTTTGCTGATTGGAGAGGCCGCCATTCACTGCAAAGTATAGGTCGCACTGGAGGAGGAAACCCTCACACCCATTGGGCCGCCCACCATACCTTTCCGGCAATGCCCTGGGAGCATGTGATTTAGCAGTGTGGTAGGCTTCCTCACACTGTTTAATTGCTTCCCAATGGCGCAGGGTGGTGTGAACCTCCTCCAGTTGCTGCATGCTGTGCAATAATGCTTGCTGCAAACTGTCTGCTGACTCCATTGTGTGGCGGATCAACCTGAAATGCCTGTACGCAGATGGTGACAAACAGCAAAATGTAAACAAAAAGACAGCACAGATCATGGAAAAGAAAAAGGCAAAAGCAGATGGGAGACATACAAACACAAAGGTCCATAAACACTCAGAAGTCTCTCAAACTGGTGCAAGGAGGGCAAGAGAGGCAAAAACCATGTTCTGGCTTGAAAAACTGCAAAAAGACACAAAAATACAAAAATTGAGTGAGAAGCAAAATAGGGAAAAAATGGACAAAGTACAAAAACATAGGCAAATATAAAGCAAAAAAAAAAAAACAGCAGAAAAGTACTTAACTTTGAGGCAAAATGGACAGAACAACAGCCGTGAAGGGTCAGAAATTAAAGTTGATCTGCGCTGGGCTTTGTTTTCTCGTCGCTTTTATAGTGCTCAGCACGGATCCTGGGCTGATTACGGTAATGGCCGTCAGGAGTGGCTCGTTGACTTCCGGGATTGAAATTTGTAGTTCATGGCTGTAGTTCTATTTCGGGTCGCATTTGGCGCCCTCTCGTGGCAGTGGACGTGACACAAAAATGCTTTAGCCAGGATAAAGAATATGAAAAGTGCTCATAATTGCTCCAAAATTCAGAAAAAAAGAATGAGCGCCAATAAAAACTAGTGCTGTCAAATTTATGCGTTAATGAATGCGTTAACACGTTAAAGAATTAATCGTGATTAAAATAATTAATGCCACTACAAATTTTAATGCAGATTACAAATAAGTTAAATTACACAAATCAGCGTTTTGACTGTTACATTACTCAATTTAGGCTACATTTCAATCGCAAATGTCCCAAGCGCTATCCCTGCTCCCTACACACTGCACAGGGTACAGAATCCCAAGGGCTCTTCATAGGGTACTCGGTCACCAAAATGGCTCTATTTGAAATGCCCTGCAACGTCATCAACAGCGGACAGCTGATTACATTGGTTGTCAAGTCAAGTCAAGTCAAGTCAAATTTATTTCTGTAGCGCTTTTTACAATGGAGCATTGTCTCAAAGCAGCTTTACAAATTACCTATTATCTAGACCTAAGCCCAATTTGAGCAAGACGGTGGCAAGGAAAATCTCCCCAAATGTTATACGGAAGAAACCTTGGGAGGACCCAGACTCAAAGAGGGACCCAAACCTCCTTGGACAGCCTAGCTGCTGTACATAACATAGTTTAAATAAACAGAAGATAAATATAAAATAAACAGAGAGAACATACTTAAAGAAAGCATAATAATTTGTGTCAAATATGACATATAAGCTAATAGATTAGAGATAATGCAGTTTTATGGACAGTATAAGAGTAAAGGATATGAGAATATAAGAATCTGTGATTTCAAGTCCAGGACACAGAATTATGGTAGGATCTGTGCACAGTAGGAAAGGTTAAGTGATAAGGCACATGTAGTCAGTCAGGGAAAGGAGAGAGTTTCTGTCTTTTATGTGATTATGAGAGCAATGTAGGGGGTGGAGCTGATGATGGTAGAACATCCTGAGTGAAGTTGGAGAGGAAGGGCATCTTCATGTGGAACAGGGTCAGTGAGTGGTATGTCGGTTGGGACCAGTGCTGGAACGATAGCTCAGAGAGAAAACAGAACATGTAGTTAGTTAAATGAAATACTACAGGAAAAGATGATAATCCTGGGTGACACACAGAAACCAGCACATTCCATACCTCCATGATAATCTACCTGCCACTGTCCTATGTTGCTGTAGCCGTTTAAAATCCGATCAGCAACTAGCACCTTCCCTACATCCATGACAATCTACCTGCCACTGTCCTATGTTGCTGTGGCCGCTTAAGATCCAATCAGCAACTGACTGTTACAAGTGAACTAAAATAGGATTACACAATCCTGAGTTAATGTTAAAGTTAATAATGCAAGGCCAGGTTGTGTTCTACAAGACATCACTCAGCTGTATTTAGCATGACAAACAACACTGTTCAGACTTATTTTGTATGCTGTAGGCACTTTTGAAATAAATGATGTATTTTAACTTTTTAATGTATGTTTTGGTTGTGGTTGAAATATAACGTTACTCTTTGGTTGCAACCTGCCACATTACCCTAATTTAAATTGGTGAATTGATGCCTTTAATTAACCTCCATCTATAATCAGTATATCAGATGAACAAAAGACAAAAACTATTTTTTTACTAATGAAACATGAATTATCGTTAATATTTCACTTTTATCAAATAAAGTCAAGTGAATAATGAGGCAACATTCAGCAGTCATTTCTCTTTCATTTTCAATGGCTCTACGAAGCCTAGATGCATGTACAACCCACTCAAAATGTGCGATAAAACCGCGATTAACGTGCAATTTAAAAAAATTTTTTTTTTTTAATTGTGCTCGCATAAATGATTTAAAATATGTTGCTGTGGCAGGGACATGTTTGATGATTGATGACACACTATGACAGGCTATCTTCACTTTCAAGTGGTGCTGATTTTATCAGAAAGATGAGTTTCCCATGAGGAGGCACCACATGAACACCCTCTGAAGTTGGAAGCTGAAGTCGGATACATCGAAATTTTCAATGCAACATGAACTGGCAAAATAGTCATGTAAACATTATTTCCAACATGGTCGAACAGTTCATCAACAGTAAGATATCAAATAACAACATACAATTTGCATATTAATTCTAATAGTGTTTCACGGTTTTAAACAGCTACAATCAACAGATATTATTTTGCTACATATGTGTTCAAATACACTGATAGAAAGGCTAAAATCAACAGTTAATGGACATATTTGTTGAAAACAATGACTAGCCATGCACCCACCATAAAAAGCTCAACAGCCGCCATGTATTTCTTTCTTTTTTTATTTTCCACATAAACCACACGAATGTGACCAAATCGGGTAAAAGAGTTTAATCTCTGAGAAACCTACTACCCGACGTGCACTCGAACACACAGCTACTTTACTGCTGCTAGTTGGCATATTTTGCAGCACACTGAAACCCAAAGTTTAAGTTTAGACCTTCAATAGCCAAACCACTCCCTCTGATCAACTATTTCGTCTACTTTATTATCATAAATGTCCTTGAAAGCTGGGAGCTCCACTGTCCTTACACTTCCTGGATTTGGCGAGCCTTGTGGTCGCAGATGGAGCAGCTGCTGTACCAGACAGTTGTCAAGGATAATTAATAAATTAGTCATAAATTAGAGTGATTAAAGAGTTTGGTAACTTTAACGAGAGGTTATTTAAGTTTAAGAGTTTGGTAAAAAGAGAGCAAAGTCTGTGTCTGTTAAAAAGACACTTGCAGAGATCTGACCTTGAATTCCCCAGGTGCTGGCAGCAGAGCAGAGAAAAACAAAAAGGAGGGAATGGAGCCAACCAAACTTCTGTTAATTAAAACAGAAAGCAGGCGTTTTTTGTTTATGTGTTAGCCCTATGTGTGGAGACATTGTTCATTGTTTAATCAAAGCAATAGAATATGATTAGATATTAGTATTAGAAGCAGATGTGAAAGTCAGGCATAGAGATAATAATGTTGGAAATGAGTACAACATGAAACAAAGTATTTTTCTCTGTTTTCTATGAGACACTGAGCCCATTGTTCATAGTTCACTCATAGAGCGCTAGTGTGGAGAGTGGAGAGACAAATTTCTTTTCATTTGCTGCCACCTAGCGGTAAACATAACTGTGCACGGATTATGTCAAGCGTATAAAATGAGAATGCTGGACAATGAATGTTGCATTTGAATCCGGACAAATGCCCAGGTAAATGGTTTGAAGACATAACCTGTTATAAAGCTTGGAGCCTTTTTCTCTTTATTGAAAAACCCAGTGTCAGACAATATATTTTTAAAAGGTGATGGATTATTTTGGCTTAATAAATGTCTTGGGAATGACAGTGATGCAGCAAGATCTGTATCCCTATTATGCATTTTTAGTGGTTGGTGGGGATATTAGGGCCTAAGATCTCGATGATGCATGCTTGGTAGTTAGTGGGGATATTTGGGGCTAGATTCTCAATGGTGCATGTTTAGTACTTAGTGGGGATGTTTGGGTCTAGGTTCTCTGTGGTGCTTGTGTGGAAGTTAGTGGGGATGTTGAGGGCTAAGCCCTATTTTGCAGAAATCAGTGGTGATGTTTGGAACTAGACTCTCTTTCAGACTGATTGCATCACAGTATTTATTTACTGTGGTTGCTTTGGTCCTTTATGATACAATTTGTGTAATACTGTATTTTAGTAACATGATTCTTACTCAAATCTGTTATCGCATTGTTCTGAAGGTTAACACATGTAAATGTGACAGGTGAGAATCCATTAACATACAATACTACTTTTATACATACTTGCATATTCAACTAAATGTTTATGATGTCCCAGCAAATGCTCATAGGCGAACACCACTGATTTTGTTGAAAATATGGAGATGGCAGAAAGGACACTGGCAAACAGGATTAGACTCTGTGCTTGGATGGTTCTGTGAACCTGGAAGAACAATAATATGAGAATATTTATGTGATTAATGTGTGTTGCAAACTCTATAAACATGATTCCCCTAGAGATGTCTCATTTGTTCACCCTTTAACCAAAACATTGATCACGACCAATACTGTTTATATACTTCCATTATAACAGTGACGTTTCTCATAGAATTATTATCCACTGTTGTGCTGTAAATTCCTCTCCCCCTTGGCATCAAAAGGAACACAACATGGTGCATACATGTCTTGGACAACCTTTATCTATAGTCTCAATAACAATGAAATAGTACAAAAATGATCTAATAACACCGTTTTATACAGAACAAGCCAGCTTAAATGTGTTGTGGTTGCAAATGTGACTTTGTTGCATTTTGAGGAGGAAGAGAAACAGATACAAGTAAACAGTTCCATAATAACTTGGCACACGATGTAATATAGTTAGGTCTATAAACGTGGTTATTTCAATATGTTACTTTATTTGCTGAAAATTACGTACCCCGCCCCGCTGGTGCTTCTAGGTGGAGCGTTACCCGTCTCGCATTAACTGCAATGCACCCATGATATCCTCCGTCCTAATACTTTTATTGGCCAAGTTTTATATTCACACTGTAAATTTTAAATAAAAAAAAGAACTTTTGTTGCCTTTGAGAGAGATATAGAACATTATGTTGAACTAAGCCTGCCGTCCTGATGTCTCTAAAATTGATAACGTATGTAATACTTTAAAATATTTGTCATTTTATGTGCCCCCTATCATTTGTATCTGTACACAGTTATTTGTCTATCTATATGCCGTATATGATTTAATGTTGTATACTCTATTTTTGTATTGCTTATGTTTATAAATAAAAAAGATACCCTCCGTCCACTACTGATGACGTACAACTCTCGTCGTGACGATTTAAAGCTGTGCCTACTCTGTTCAAAATTGACCGACTTGCTTTGTCATTTTCCCCGCATTCGGATTTAGTGATAAAATGACTAACCGGACTGCGTATTTCTATGATCCAGATGTTGGGAACTTTCATTATGGTAAGGTTCTGCTTTCGAAGCTGGACTGTGAAACCCGTTATAAGTAGTTAGTTACATGGCGTCCAGAAATTGAATTATTGCCAGACCGAGTAATAGCTTAAAGCTTACTTGCTAACTTTGGCTAGAAGACGGTAAAAGCGGCATTCAACACATTGTTTTTCTACTATGTATTACCTGAATATTTTAAACATCTAATCGATACCAAGTTAGTTGCTATTATATGAAAGGTGATGTAATTCTTACTCCTTTCTCCTGATTTAGCTGTAAATACCCCTCAAATAATGCTCATATCCATTTAATTTAAACTACAACTCCAGTATATTATGTTAGACAGCTGCAATAGCAATAACTTCGTCAACGTTTTAATAGTTACGGACCTGATTGTATCTGCTGTGTAAATTGTGCAATTAATTAAGCTGTATTATTACATGAAATAACTTATGTGTACAATTTCCACCCTATAACTAGGTGCTGGACATCCAATGAAGCCCCATCGGTTGTCCCTAACTCACAGTCTTGTCTTGCATTATGGCCTGTACAAGAAAATGATGGTACAACAGATGTATTTGTAATCTTTTAGTTATAATGATATACTGACTGTAAATATTATTACTGATATTCCTACTGTATATATCTCATACACAATGAGTCAAATATAAATACTTTTTTCTGACAGGTTTTCAAACCATACAAGGCCTCACAGCATGATATGTGTCGTTTTCATTCAGAAGACTACATAGATTTTTTGCAGAAGGTCAGCCCAAACAACATGCAAGGCTTCACAAAGAGCCTTAACACCTTTAATGTAGGAGATGATTGGTAGGTCTGATTAGATTTGTCTTGTATTGTACTTTTTTTTAATTGTAGTTTGTATGCTGCCTTAGTCTGCTTTTATTAATTATCCTTCAAGATGTTCATTTACACTCTTATGTAAAGTGTTCCATTTGTATTACTTGTGTTATTTGTCTGCATATATAACGTGTTGGCTGGCTTGTAGTCCTGTCTTTCCAGGACTTTTTGAGTTTTGCTCCAGATACACTGGTGCCTCATTACAAGGAGCAACACAGCTGAACCATAAGGTTAGATACACTTCTTGTATCTCTCACAATGATTTTTTTTTTTGGTGATTTATTTAGCATGCTGCCTTTTTCTTTTCCAGTTTTGCTTTTTTTCAGTTAGTCAGGCTAAAATTTAATAACATTTAACTAAATTATGTCTAGATTTGTGACATTGCTATCAACTGGGCTGGAGGCTTACACCATGCAAAAAAGTTTGAGGTAAGTTTTTAGGGATGTACCCAAGTATGGCTCTATGTGTATTCTGACACTGACATCAAATTTATATTTGTTGTACAATTAAGCGGTGTAGCTGAAAACAGGGTAAATGGTACTGCTTTATTTCTGGTATAAAGGACATGTTTACATTCACATGCTCTAACCAAAAGGCAGCGTTTCCTTCAACCATATAAATGTTTTAAGTAGTTTCCTGTCCGAAAAAACACAGAGTACTTTTCTAGTAACAAATGGGCTTGAGCAGCTACCTAGGTTGATTTTTGCTGTTGATCAGACTTATTTTTAATAAATTTGAGTTTAAAAAAATTTTATTTCCCATTGGAATGAATGGGGAGTTTATTACTTTATTTATTAATTAATTTTTATTCATTTCTTTTTAATTTTTCCTCGATTTTTCTCTCTAATTTAGTGTGTCCAATTCCCACCCATCAGTATTTCCCCCATGTCACATGACGAGCTGCCAGTCAGGGAGGGCGAAGCTATCACACATGCTTCCTCCGAAACATGTGACACAATCTGTCGCATCTTTTTGAGCTGCTGTTCATGTAACCGGGAGCAGTGTAACTCACTCAGAGGAAAGTGCTCCCGCCCACCTTCTGTATGCATGCCCTGATTGGACAGTGTCGCTCTGATTGATATGGGAAAGAGTGTATGCTGCCCCTCCCACCCTGAGAGCATGGGCAGTCTGAGCAAACTGGGCTATGGGCAGCATCACCCGGATTCGAACTAGCGATCTCCGGATGATAGGGCGAACGTGTTGCTGTTGCGCCACTCGGGAGCGGATTTTATTTAAGCTGCTGTAATTTGGTCAATTTTCAAGCTACAACCATGACAATTGGCACGCTCAGACACAAATTACGGATGGGTGGAACTCCTGCTTCTCTTTGTGTAACTCTTTCAATTTCACTCCATTATTTCTTTTAGACACAGCTAGAGTGTGTGATGTCATTCCACTGTAGGGCTGAGGGAAAACACATTAATTCCCCTTTTCACTGAACCTTCTTGTCTAAAATGCTTATACTTTAACCTAATCTCTGTAAACTGTAAATGGTAGAAATACGTCCTCTCTCCGAACCCTCAAAATATGTCATTGTTTGACAGATTTTTCGAGGTATGACGATTTATTCGGCACTTAGGACTGAAACCATGTTTAGCATGTTAATTTGACAAAATCATATTTAGCTTTTCCTAATTTTTCATGTGTTTTTAAACTGTCATAAATCAGACATTTTCTTCTTAATTGACATAGTTGTTACATCATCCCCCACCCCCTTCGGCTGCTCCCATTCCTTGGGGTCACCACAGCAGATGAAGTCCTCGCCTTGATCATTGACAATGTCAAAAATGATCAGCAACAATCTTTTTGGTTAAGCGATAGGTTAAACATTTCCACGTTATCAGCATTTGCTTGGAAGGTGCAAATCAGAGGCTCCCTCCTCTCTCAGTCTTCACACTTCTGCCATATACATAATTTCCTGGAAGCCCTAGAAACCTGTTTGAGCAAAAGTATTTGCACCCCAAAAAGTACATGCATACACCTACACATAACAGACACAACACACCACACACACTTGCATCTCTTTTCAAGCACTAGGTATTTCCTTCAGGCAAAGCAAATCTAGTTATAGTTCTTGAAAAGCACCATCTTGTTATCCCTCATAATACTACTTCTTTCACACATTTCTGTGATTAATACAGCCAATACCGCTTACTGATACGATTCAAACACCCTTGCTTAGATAATCGTGTTCTGTGTTGTGCTATGAATTTTTGGAGTCGATCTGATTAATCATTTTTAATAAATTTAAGATTAAAACTCAATGTCCCAAAGGAATTAATGTTTTTTTTTAACTGCTGTAATTCGGTCAGTTTTAAAGCTTCAAACACAGAAATTGGCATGCTTGGACCTGGGGCCACTGGGACCTGCTACGTCAAATTACAGATGGAACTCATACTTTCTATCACTCCTTCAATTTTACTCCATTATTTCTTATAGGAACAGAAAGAGTGGGTGATGTCACTACACTCTAGGATGAAGGAAAAACACATTCACTTTTTCACTGAACATTATTGTCTAAAATCCGTATACATTCACCTAAACACACCATTTAAGGTGTATATAATCCTACACTATCTTTTTGGCTAAGCAACAGGTTAAATATTTTCCAGTGTTTGTTCGGAGGTTGCAAATCAGCTCAAAAATGGATATACTTAAATTCTCCCATAGAAACAAATGGCTCACCATTTGCAGCTATAAAAGCTTCTGGAAAGGATTTCCACAAGATTTAGGAGTGTGTTTATGGGAACTTTTGGCCATTCTTCCAGAACTGCATTTGTGAGGTCAGACACTGATGTTGGACGAGAAGGCCTGGCTCTCCAGCTCTCCGCTGTAATTCATCCCAAAGGTGTTCTATCGGGTTTAGGTCAGAACTCTGCAGGAAAGTCAAGTTCTTCCACATCAAACTAGCTCATCCATGTCTTTATGGACCTTGCTTTGTGCACTGGTGTGCAGTCATGTTGGAACAGGAAGGGGCCATCCCCAA
>JAOVVH010000059.1:3228949-3239239 GCA_028566435.1 Scorpiodoras heckelii | reverse complement strand
ATTAGGCTATTCAAATGTCACTGGCTCATCATTCTCATTATGGACATGGTCAAAACTTTTCCACACCTCAGACTTTATTTTCACTGACGGTGCAACCAAAACGTAATCACCAGAAGCCAGCCTCCATTTCACCTTCTCGGCATCCATTTGCATCTTTCTGGCGCTAATTGAAACGCATCACCTGACCGCTCATTTTCCACCCAAACCCGAGCCCGGCCAGAGCCCGTGTAAAATGACAGAAATTAAGCCTGAACCCGACCAAGGGCAAAGATCTTCAGCTCTAATCCATACTCTCTCATTAGTGTTGTGCTATACAGAGAGAGACTATTTAGTTTACCAAGTAGCACTAAAACACAACTGAAATCGGACAGTTCCTCATCATTAACATGCATCAGCGTCAGTCTCATAAACAAACACGCGAGTGCCTGAGCTGTGTTTAAAGCTCCATACACATATGAACTGAATTCTGAATTAAAATTAATATAACCACTGTGGTGTTCATGTGTGGATGTGTTTGTGCCATGGTTGCCCACATGCACAAGTATAAATGTGACCGGCACAGAATCAGTTATATGAGACTGATCTGGTCACCAGCTGATTGATCTAAAATCTCTAAAATAAATCAGATATTTGTTGTTTGGACAAATTATGTACAATGTATATATAATTAAAACATTAACAGTATTATGGAAAAAAAAAATTCTCGCCATTTTTCCATGTACCAGTGAAAATATACAAGGGGCCAGTAAAACTCTGATCCACTGGCCCTGGTTGCCAGTGAGGGAAAGAAATATTACACTGGAAGGCTAAAACAAAGAATGGCCAAATAGAAAAGGCATCCAGAGAAAGTGAAGGCTTGTATTTTGCATGACAAAAAAATATTCCAAATATAAGCTTACACATATAGTAAGGGATATATTAGGGATATCCAACCATAAGGTAAAAGGAATAGAGCAGGTTCAAAGATTTGACAAAGGCATGTAAAACATTATTAAGCATTAAAGCACTGTAGTTATCGCTACATCATATTTGAAGCACTGGTACTATTCAACACTTCACTTCACTAATATATAATAATTAACATATAATAACAATGACAGTGACAGAGGGAACAGTTTTAATTTAATTTAATTTAAACTTTAATGCAAAAGCCTTGTTTTTTCTATTTTGATGCAGACAAAGTGACATTTGATCACAGACATAAGCTACAGAACAAATTTGTGAAGCAAATGTACCCAAGACTCATGTTGGACATTCCTTCATGTTGAACTTTCTTAACTTGCATTTTATACAAAACATACCAGTACTAAACAGAAGCACGCAGCAGGATGTGAACAGTGATGCAGCTCAGTATTTTTTTATTTTTTCCCTGATTTTCTCCCTAATTTAGTCATATCCAACTCCCACCCATCAGTATTTCTCCCATGTCACATGACGAGCTGCCAGTCAGGGAGGGCAAAGCTAACACATGCTTCCTCCGAAACACGTGGCGCCAATCGCCACCTCTCTTCGAACTGCTGCTCATGCAACTTCTGGGAGCGGTGTAACACACTCGGAGGAAACCGCTCCCGCCCACATTCTGTATGCATGAGCTGTATGCATTCTGTATGTCCATGATTGGACAGTGTCACTCTGATTGACATGGGAGAGTGTGTATGCTGCCCCTCCCACCCTGAGAGAACGGCCTATGGGCAGCTATAGCATCACCCGGACTCGAACTAGCAATCTCCGGATGATAGGGTGAACGCTTTGCCGTTGCGCCACTCAGTATTTTCCATGCACGTGTTTGGACATGGATGGTCATAGATGCTTCTGGTTCTATCAGATGTGATTGCATGCCAAGCACAATAACTAACACAATCACTCATAATTAATGCTCATACTTAATGTAATTAAATAAATAAATTAATTAAATAATTAAATAAATTAATAAATTTCACTTCTTACTGTCTATGCAGCACTCTTCTAGCCCTAATCATTGAGTTCATTTCAAAAGCATGACATGTTCTGACTGTAATAACGAAGTTGCATCAGTTAACAGTTGCAGTAAAAATTATTGTGACTAACCCAACATAAAATATGAGTACATAAACAGTACAACAGTGGTCCTAGTTTTTCAAGCAAAGTTTAGTCAATAATCACAGGTGTATTAATTAGCACCATTCTTAGAGAATTAAGAAAGCACTACATATAGTGCTTAGATTACTGCTTAGATATTAATTAAATTTCTCCCTTTTTTACTGACCTGTTTCAGTTTATCATCCGTGAGGCAGTTTAACTCAATGATGAACTCGTTGTCGGTTGGAGATATCTGAGCACTCGGGTCAATTATTTTAATTATGTCAAGCTGCTCCCGCAGCCCCATTTCTGTACTCACTTTCCGGCTCAAATACTCAATATACTCCACCTAAAAGAAAACCAAGTAATGTTTTTAGATGTCTGCAAACAGTACACCAAACTTCCTTTCAGAAATGTCACCAAAAGCTGAGATTTTTATTCCTTAGCCACTAAGTGGCATTTTGTCAGATTGAAAGTTGTCTGTTTGTCTGATATCTCAAGTACAAATAGTTTAACATTTGTAGGATTTATATGGAATTATCATTGTAACCAACAGATAAACTGATTAGATTTTGTAATTAAACCAAACAGGATCAAGGTCACACTGATCACAAAACTCAGATTAAATGTATTTTCTTCAGTAGAATCGCTCCTCTTTGAAGTATATTTTAAGAGGATTTCTGGCATTCTTATTAGTAAAAAGGCCATTTGTATCTATTTGCAAAACACCAATCCATTTAAAAGCCCCAACAGATCATCACTGGTTATATCATAAAACAACACCAGCTGGGGAGCTTGTGTGCACATGACATACCTGTTCATCATTGGTCATGGCACTCCAGGGTAATTCATCCAGGTTCCTATGAGGTTTGGTCTTTCGTTTTGAAACAAGGCAAGGTGAGCTTGGTATACTGGGTATGATGTCAGAGAGTACATCACTACCAGTGGTAAGATCACTTCCTGGCAACTGAAAGAATGCAAGTATAAGATGCTATAGGTTAATCATTTGTTAATCATCATCAAATATATCTCTCTTTCCACATGATTTAATGGTTGTGTGACTTGTAACATGACTGACAGAGACCCAAACAAATGGATTCACATTTATACAGGGCTCCAGACTGTAACCAAAATGGTTGCCAGTGCTACCTTTCTTTGATAGTGTGCAAGTTAGAAGTTGCATGTGGTTGCATTTGTGCGAGTGCTAGATCATCAGGAGCCCTACACACAATGAGCCAATGAGTGGTTTCTGCTTTCCAATTGGTCTGCGCCAAAATAATAATAATCATAATCATAATCATCATAATAATAATAATAAGCAAACACATTTTCCATATCTTCTTCAGTTTTTATTAACTCTCATTCTTGTTTTTCTTTTACAGGCTATTTTATATAAATTCTTCTGTATTTTCAAACAAATAAATACATATTTATTATATACAAGGTCTTTCGGAAAGTAATGAGAATGAAATTCCCATGCTCCATAGGGCTTAGACATGGGGATGTGTTTTAATCTTGGGGAACAAGAAGAAATTACTCAGAGGCAGGGTGGATGTGGAAGGACTGGAATGTTATTTTCAGCCAAAAATTCTCTCTCATCCAGTGATATGTGGCTCAGTGTGTTGTCATAATGGAGGATCCATGAAGAGGTGATCTGATGGCACACATGCAAAACTCTCTTCCTCAAACGCTTCAAATATTCCACTTTTCGTTTGTCCTTCTGGTACAAATTCTTTATGTAAAATCCCTTGAGGATCAAAAGAGACAAAAAGCGACTTGATTTTTGATTTGCTCCTGCAAGCTTTCTTTGGGCGAGGTGATGATGATGTGTGCCATTCAGCAGTTTGTGCTTTTGTCTCAGGATCGTACTCAAAAATCCATGATTCATCTTCTGTGATCACTCTTTTCAGGAAAGTAGGATCTCTGGTGAAACGATCGGGTGATGATAGGGTAGTTTGTCCATAACATTTATTCAACATTTCCTGCAAGCTTTCTTTGCGCGAGGCGATGTTGTTGTGTGCCATTCAGCAGTTTGTGTTTTTCTCTCAGGATCGTACTTCAAACCCCATGATCCATCTTCTGTGATCACTCTGTTCAGGAAATTTGGATCTCTGGTAAAATGATCAGATAACAATAGGGTAGTTTGTTCATAAACTTTATTCAACATTTCAAGAGTTTCTGTTGCTCTTTTACTGATTGTCCTACAGAATTTGATCATGTACATGCATTGCATTTCAAAAGGGTTTCACAAAAGTCTGGGCACTGCAAAGGCTAGAATGCAACTGAAACATTGGAGAATGTGAATCTTACGGCTGCCGGTACATACATGCACATCACAAGCTGTGGACAGGGCACCTGATCAAAATGTACTCACATGAATGTGCCCATGTGAAATTTCAACTTGTCCAAACTCAAAAGTAGTCATGTATGGGATTCACATTTGGTCACAGTCTGGAGCCGTTAACCCAACATGCTGTTCAGCCAGAGATGGATCCAACAGATCATTACATTGTAAAAGGCTGGACACTGCAAAGTGTTTGCCTTCATACATGCTACTTCCCTACTCACCACACAAAGCAATAAGCCAAGGGCTCAAAGAAGCTTTCACTTTAAAGTGGAAGTAACATGGTCAAGCCTTTGAAGCTCAAGTAGTAGATACATGGGTTTCAGACAAAGGCTCCACAATGCCAATTGTAAATTTCATACATTTATTATTTTCTGACACTGAACTTCCAAGCTTAAAAAAATATGATTTTCACATCTGAATTTGAAACCCTCTCATGGGCCAGTTAAGGAAAAACACAGATCACTCTGACAAAATTCAGATCAACTGGCAACCAAGATAAAGTTGAACCTGTGCCTAAGGTATAGGCGTTTACCAAGCTTTGACAAGCTGGAAGCTTGCTTGACAGCTTATTATTAAGACCTAGTTATACTACTAAATTGCTGTGTGTGTTTCTGAGTCTGCAATAATATAAAGAATTTTAACTCTTGAACCACACTGTTGCATCATCTTCCACAGAACAGTTTTTTTTTTGTGTGTGTGTGTGTGTGTGTGTGTATGCTGATAATAGTATTTTTGTCATGTGGAAGTGAGCATATAAGTGTAAGTGCTTGTACACCTGGATAGTAACTGTAGAAACACACCATTATAAGTTAGCACATGCATACTTCTCAATGCAACTATTCATGTGCAATAATTAACTATAATTATTATTGTCATTACTACTCATTACTATTATTATTAGTTTTATTTATTATTGCTGAAATTATTTCTATTTATTATAGTCATAGTACTAAATATGTTGGCTTTTACACATACTGTGCAGGTTTCTTGTATAGGCATCACATGGCAAAACAAATGCATCCAAATCTTTATTTTAGTAATATTTTACTATTTTTAAATACGTTTTAAAATAATTTTTAATTATTTAATTAATGTTTAATATTTTCACTAAATAAATATTTATTTTCACTATTGTAACACATTGTTACATTGGGTGGGTGATTTGCATGCTGAAAAAATTGTCACTTTTGTCATTTTGGTGTTAAGAGAAATATGAGAAGGTTATGCTTGCTAGCATACATACACATACACACTATGTGGACAGAAGTTCTCGGACACTTACACATTACACCTACAGAAGCTTTCATGATGTACCCTTATAAATCCATAGGCATTAACATGGAGTTGGTCCCCCTTTGGAGCTATGACACCTTCCACTATTCTGAGAAGGCTTTCTACAAGATTTTGGAGTGTGTCTGTAGGAATTTTTGCCCATTCGTCCAGAAGAGCATTTGTGAGGTCAGACACTGATGTAGGACAAGAGGGCCTGGCTCACAACCTCCATTCTAGATCATCTCGAAGATGTTTGATGGGGTTGAGCTCAGGGTTCTGTGTGGGCCATTCAAGTCTTCCACACCAAATTCACTCAACCATGGACCTTGATTTGTGCACTGGGGCACAGTTATGGAGGAACAGAGAAGGGCCTTCCTCAAACTGTTCCTACAAAGTTGGAAGCATACAATTGTCCAAAATGTCTTGGTATTCTGAAATATTAAGATTTCCCTTGACTGAAACTGGATGGTTGCATGGGCCCACCCCTGAAAAATAACCCCATAGCATTATCCCACCTCCACCAAACTTTACAGTTGGCACCATGCAATCAAGCAGGTAACATTCTCCTGGCATTCAACAAACCCAGAGTCATGCATCAGACTGCCTGATAGATAAGAGTGATTTGTTACTACATAAAACATGTTTCCACTGCTTGAGAGTCCAGTGGCAGTGTGCTTTACACCACTCCATTCGACGCTTGGAATTGGACTTGGTGATGTAAGGCTTGCATACAGCTGCTCAGTCATGGAAATCCATGCCATGAAGCATCTAGTGCACAGTTTTTGTGCTGATGTTAAAACAAGAGGAGGGTGGGAACGCTGCAGTTATTGAGACAACAGAGCATTGATGACTTTTATGCACTATGTCCTCAGCACAGAGTTGCTGTGGTTCCTAAATGCTTCCATTTTCAATAATACCACTCACAGTGATTGCAGAATATCGAGAAGGGAAGAAATTTCATGAGCTGACTTGCTGCAATGGTGGCATCCTATGACAGTATCACATTCGAGTTCAGTGAGCTCTTTAGAATTACCAATTCTTTCACAAATGTTTGTAAATGCAGACTGCAAGGCTAGGTGCTTGATTTTCTACACCAGTGCCAATGGGACTCAATGAAACACCTGAATTCAATGATTAAGAGGTGTGTCCGAATACTTTTGTCCATACAGTGTGTATATACACCAATCAGCCATATCATTAAAACCACCTGCGGGGGGCGCTGCTGAGCATTCATGGAGTAGGACGTAAGTTTGGAAGTTCCTGCCGGTTTCGATTAAAATTGTAATTCATCTGCACTTTTTGGTTACATATTTAGTCTTACCTTACTCTGCAGTACTTTCTGTTGGGAAGTCTAACTCGGATTGTGTAACATGTCTGTAAAGAACTCTAAAACTCGCAATACTATTCAGATGCAACTGCGGCCTGGTCCATGAACCGCAACCACAGTCTTGGCTCCTGCCGAGGCCACCTCAACGCATGCTAACCCTGACATCACTGCCCTCAAGCTCAAGCTGCTGGCCTCGCTGAGGAACAATATTGCTGATATTTTTAAAAAGAAACTCCAGGACACTCTCGAGGATGCTTTGTCGACCATCAAGCTGGACCTGCAAGCAGTGAAGACACAGCTGGCGAATGATAAAGCTGCTACTGATGCTACCATGTCCAAGCTAAAAGGTACGGTCGGAGAGATGGAGCATGCACTTACCGAGTGCTCCGATGATATCGCTATGATGAAAACTAAGCTGGAATGTAGCTAAGCTGGAAAATAAATGTGAAGACTTGGAGAGTAGATCACGGCATAACAACATTAGGATATTGTGAGTACCGAAGGGCCCTTACACTTGTACCACCGCTGATGTAGCCGCCCTACTGAAGGAAGAATTCAGTCTGGTAATGGAGCCGCTTTTGGACCGGTCTCATTGGACCCTCCAATTCAAACCAAAGCCCGGTGATCGTCCACTCTTCTCTGGAGCTACTTATGCAGTGGTTTGTTTTGCAAGCAGAATTCGATCTCATTTCGACTAAAGATTTGCCTTTTCAATTTAGTCTATCTGGGTTTAAATACCTAGGTATTAACGTGACTCGTTCTTTATCTAGCCTTCATCTCCAAACAAAACACCCATCACTTCAAAACAAGAACACGGACTATTTTGTTCACCTGCGTGAACACACTGAGAAACAGGAAAAGCTAGCTACCAAGTAGCTGAACTCATAGCCAAATCCAAAAAGCTACACACAGTAGCAGAGACATTAATACTAGCTGCCTGTGAAAAGTGCCAACCTTAACATGTTCCCACTCACCCAGAAATGGCAACATGTCAACACTGCTGCATTGTGTGAGATAATCAGTGAATATCTGAAAACGCTGGAGGAGAAGTCATTTTATTTCCCTTCAGCCTCCACTGATTGCCTTGAGTGGGTTAGGGACCTATGTAGTTCAGCAGCAGTTGTTGGAAAGGACATGACTGCAGGAGCAGGAGGAACTAACTGAACTGAGACACAATAGAGGTTTAAAGCTCTGCTTTGCTGATCTACTTTTAGACAGTTTTTGGTTGACTGCTGCCAAGGAGTTCCGCATTCTGGCAAACAGAGCAATTTTGACATTGCTCCCATTATCCACAACATTTCTATGTGAGCTAAGATTTTCAAGAATGACTGCTATAAAAACTAAAATCAGAGAGAGACTGAGAGCTGCTGAGGA
The DNA here is from genome assembly GCA_028566435.1 of Scorpiodoras heckelii. Classification (NCBI taxonomy): domain Eukaryota; kingdom Metazoa; phylum Chordata; class Actinopteri; order Siluriformes; family Doradidae; genus Scorpiodoras; species Scorpiodoras heckelii. Next base: position 3,230,861 of record JAOVVH010000059.1, on the reverse strand, counting down.
AGAGCTTTCTTCAATTCCTGACAGGATTTCAGCGTTGTGTTTATCTGCGCAGGCCCAGGTTTCACACTGAGTGAGTACAAATACATTCAGAGACTATATTATCATTATATATATATATACTGTAGTAGGCTACAGAGAGTCATTTTGTAACCTTTTTGGTTGGTGGTGAGCCGTTGGATTTTTTTTATGTAAAAAATGTTCCATGCCTCAAAAAAGGTTGAAAAACACAGGGGTAACCTCCCCCTTTCATTAATCGGCAAGATTAATGATGTTAAAATGAACATTTTACCAACATTTCTATTTTTATTCCAGTCAATTCCTCTGTTTCTGCCAAAACATTTTTTTGACTAGCTGGATAAGATAATTTATTCTTTTATTTGTGGTGGGAAACCACCTAGGGTTCATAAAACTTTACTGCAGAGATGCAGACTTCGTGGAGGTTGCATTACCTAATTTTCTAACGTACTATTGGGCTGCTCACATCCACAAACTTTGTTACTGTTTAAAGTCTCCTGGATCCTCTTGGAGTAAATTCGAACTATCATCTTCTAGGGGATCTTCTATAGCTGCTCTACTTTATTCCTCTTTACCTATAAAACCTTCTCTATATACTGATAATCAAGTGGTTCTTAACACACTCAAGATCTGGTATCAATTTTGATGGCATTTTAAGTTTGCAGCTGCATGTTCTTTGGGTCCTTTAAATAACAACCATTTATTTCCTCCATCATTTTCGGACTTAACATTTTCAGTGTAGTATGACAAGGGTATTACACAATTCAAACATTTATATGTAGATGGTGTCTTTGATAGTTTTGATACTTTGTCATCCCACTGCAGCCTCCCTGTTACTCGTCTGTTTGCTGTTTTTAAGCTCGCAAATTTGTGGTTAAGTGTTTCCCCAATTTCCCCTCTTTACCTCCAGAACAGCGGTGGAACACCATGCTTTCACTTGTTGCTCACCACAGAGGAATTATTTCAAAGCTGTATGATATTATCTTGGCTTTTAGCAACCACTCAAATGCTAAACTTAAGTGTACATGGGCGAGGGAATTGGGAATACAAATACATGAGGAGTCCTGGGAACAAACCATAGAGAGGATTAGGGCTGGGGCAACGCGTCGATGTCATCGACGTAATCGATTAGGAAAATATGTTGATTTGCATAACTTGTGTCGATGCGTCGCAAAAATGGCTGTGCCTACTGAAAGCATGGATTTATCCGGAGCGCAAGTGGCAGCGGCAAAAAACTCCCCCGCGTTCATCTAAAGTGTGGGAGAACTTCACACAGAAACACAACAGTGTTGTGCTCTGTGAACTTTGCAAAACTTTGGCTTATCACAAAAGTACAACTGCTATGCACGAGCACTTGAAGCGCAAACATCCCGGCGCGCTTTGTCAACACGGCAGCAAGACAGCACCGCAAGTTCGGTTTACTCATTTTTCTTATCTTAGCATATTACCCTAAAACTATTAACACGTGTTTCTGTTAGCAGTAGTCACTTGAAAAGTTGCATTACTAACTGTTTCTTCATCATACAGCTTAGATGCATGCAGCTTTTCTCAATACCGCACACGTAGCTGGTTCTCATATAGCTCCGGATAAATCTGAACAACAGCTCTTGGCCAACATATATAGTCCACAAAATGTCTGATTTCTTGTCCGTGAGGTTTGAGGGCTACGTGTCATATGTGCCTCTAAAAGTTCAGTCAGGACTTTTTCAACAGGAATCTACACATTTCCCCAATCATTTAATAATATTTATGATTTGATTTCTGCACTAATTTGAGTCATTTTTTTTAGGAAAAAGTTAACTTTTGCTGAAATTGCACTCATTTTACTTCGAGAATATTCTTTAAGAATGTACTAGTTTTAGTAAAAAAAAAAAAAAAAAAAAAAAAAAAAAAAATT
>JAOVVH010000059.1:3209632-3222160 GCA_028566435.1 Scorpiodoras heckelii | reverse complement strand
CACACACACACACACACACACACACACACACACACACTCACCAGTCTGATCAGATGTATTGGCACTCCCTCATTATACACTTACACACACTCACCAGTCTGATCAGATGTATTGGCACCCTACTTATATGCTCACTAGCTAAAGCATTGGCACACCAACTATGTGCTTTCAAAATCATGTGTCTGAACAAAACTATTGGCCGCCGATTTTGAATACACATACTCACGTATGATCAAAAGAATTGGCACTCCAACTACGTGATTGAACACACATCCATGAGTATGAGAAAAAGTATTAGCACCCAACTATATCTGCTTCGCTGCAATCACACTCGCATTTTCTTCAGGAAATGAACCTCTCTAGTTTTCAATTATTATTCATTGTCTTTTTGTCCGTATTTCAACTGCCACAATTTTCAAAATATCAACACCATTCCAACTCTATAACATAAGGCCCATTCAGGAATGGAGCGCTTGTATATGCTAAGGGATCCATACACTCGTTCACCCACCACACTCCTTTTTATCTCCCTTTTTTCCTATTCACTTACATGGAACTTGCATTTCTGTTTAAATTTTTTTTTTGTCTTCTGTACTTTTGCTTGACTGAAAGTTTACATACACACTATGACCAGTCTGATCAAATGTATTTACACTCCCAATGACTATATGCTTACAACCATGCAGTCATGTGTCTGATCAAATGTATTGGCACCCCAATTATATGCTCACTAGTTAGAGTATTTGCACCCCAAATATGTTCTTAGACACACAATCATTTGTCTGAACAAAAGTATTGGCACCCCAACTATGTGATTGCACACACATCCATGTGTCTGAGAAAAAGTATTGCCACCCCAACTGTATGCTTATGCAAAAGTATTCAGCCCCTCACACCACTTACATGCTGATCTGCTTCGCTGCAATCACACTCACATTTTCTTCAGGAAATGAACCTCGCTAGTACTTATTATTATTATTATTATTTAGAAATCTCAAACTTGGTAATTGGGTTGGAATGTTAGTATTTATGAATACCAGTATAACTTTTTTCCTGATGTCATTATCTACATCTGATACACTGGATGTAAAAGGTCTACACACTCCTGTTAAATGGCAGTTGTACTGTGATAAAAAAAAAAATGATACCAAGATAAATCATGTCTGGTTGTTTCTGCCTTTAATTTGATTTAGCAACCAAAAGAATCAAGAAAAAATAATTAGTAATTTAAAAAATAAATAATTTTTTTGTGGTGGGGGGGCACCTTGACCAATACTTAATTAAAACATATGATTACCTAGGTGCACAAGTGTGCACATGCTCCTATAATTGGTGATGGCCAGATTAAGCCTCATGAAGCCTTGAAGCTTTCCATCCAATTGGTTCAAACAAGGTTCGTTTCTTTAGGCTTCATGTGCACACAAACCCCCCTGATGGTCAAAACCTTAATTCTCATTTCAACTATTTGTGGTGGCCTCTTGGCTGTCTTGCAATAGTGTCAGCATGTGAATAATCACTGCCGAGAGCAGAAATAAAAACAAATTAATTTGATTTTGTGTGGTTCATTCATTCATTCATTCATTCATTCATCTAATCTGTTTTGATGTGTGGGTAATAGTAATAGAGGTCTATTAATGTCAAAAACCTGTCATTATGATTTCAGTCAATGTTTAAATAAATCCAACAGGACATGAGATGCTTATGTTAAAACTGTTTCAGTGTTTTCCAAAGATGAGGCAGTGATTGTGCTTATGAATACTGGGGTGATGGTGACTTCATTCATTTTTATTAAGAAACAATAGTTTTTTCACTGTGATTTGACTCAGTCGACTTGTGAATATTATTGTACTGACACATTTCCTTATTTACCGGCATATTATGCGTAATACCTTATTGGGCGAGATCAGTGCTGCCATACAGGGGAAACCCTGCTCCTATTAGTAGGCTCCATGAAAACAAACTCCTCTATGTCACAGGTAAATTGGTGAAATTTCAACAAGAACACTAACATGCAAAATTTTGCAGTGATCCATTGCACTTCATATATGTTCATAAACCACTTTCTGAACCAGTGAGGCTTCAGATGTCATCATTGATGTCACTCGCCCTTAAAGAAGCAAGCCTCGATACGCGCATCATAAAAGACTTAATGGATTTCGGGACACACCCCAGCAGCACTGCTGTGACTGATCCACTCACACCAGTACAACACACACTAACACACCACCTCCACATGATTGTCACTGCAGTGCTGAGAATCTACCACCCAAATAGTGCCTGGTCTGTGGTGGACATGTGGGGGTCCTGACCATTAGAGAACAGAGTAAAGGTGACCAACAAAGTACGTAGAGAAACAGATGGACTACAGTCTGTAATTGTAGAACTACAGTGTGCAGCTATATGTTAAGTGGAACTAATAAAATGGACAATGAGTGCAGAGAAAAGGAGGTGGTCGTAAGGCTATGCCTGATCAGTGTATACACTATTGCATATAGTGAAACTGTCATAGAAATATGAGATTATACACAATCTGATAATCTGTACAGCCATATCATGTGCATACATTTTTACCAGTGCAACAGTGCACTGCAGTCAAGAGCCCATTTCTGTTTCATTGTTAAACACATAACAGTCAAAGTAGACTTTTGTCCCTTTCATGTTCTTTGCCAATATAAATGTATTTATATAATATTTATTTATATAATTTCCTTTTACTTATATTTAATTATATATTTTTTCATCACAACTAAGAATGATATCATCATGACATGACATGCACTTCAAGTTTGGATAGACACAAAGCCATTTAGACTGCAACAGTTAAAATCACAACCAAAGCACCAATATACTTTGCCCATCTCAGTCTTGGGTTTGTGTCTCATTCTGTAAAATGAGTATGCCATAGTATGTATTGTGTTTGGAAAAAAATGGGAAGATCTAATAGACAAAAGAATGAATATATTATATTTATTTGTTTGCAATAAAGACAGTAAGCAAGATCGTATTAAAATATATGTTCTGTTGATCCAGGATATTATTGTACAAGAAAAAAAATTGGTCTGAAGATCAAGTTATATTATGTAAACACTGAACAAACACAATAGACTTGCAGTTTAACCAATATCACTTTGCATTAAATTTATATACATATATTATTATATTTAAAATTTCATCTGGGCTGAATTGCTTTTTATTTTCACTATATTTCAAACATTTTAACATAACATTAAATAAGTATGGGTGCCTTTTTCATATTAACTGTAACATATTATAGAGTCTCCCAAAAGAAAAATTAAAAAAATTATTATTTTCGGAAGATAACAAATTGAATCAAAATTTGGCTTTTTATTTGTCTGTTGCCTGAACCCCCATATTATTAGACCAAGACCTAGGACAATATATTTACATGCTGCCCTTTACCATTAACATTTTTAATTGGTTCTTATTAAAAAGTGCAGAAATGAAAAATTTATTTTATAATTTAACATTAACAAAATAAATGAATAAAGATGACATTGTCATAATTACTGAAACTCCAAGTTAGTTACCAATGATTAGTGAAACCTCATGGTAGCTTCCACATGGTAGCAGCTAAAAGGCAGAACATCTCTCACCCTTGTCAGTAGGGCTCTTTCTGGTCAAATTCAGTCTGGGCTTAAATGAATGCTCTGATATAAGCTGATTGATTTCATTTTGCTTGTAGGGGGACAGCATTTGAGTGAGCCAAGGTCCTTGTGGATCCCTTTCTGGTTTCTGCAAGTAGCGGGTACATGCTCTACCTATCAAATACAACACCTCTGCCATGTTTAGCAAAACACAAACCCCAGATACCACCAGCATGAACACAGTAAAGATGGTCTTCTCTGTTGGACGAGAAACAAAGCAGTCCACTGTGTTAGGGCACGGATAAGAATCACACTTAACAAGACGCAACATCTTGAAATCAGGGTAGATTACATAAAATATGTACAAAAAGGCCACCTCAAAAATTATGCGAAAAATTATGCTTATCATATAGGTCCACCAAAGTGCACCGGTAATCTTGAATTTCTGATTTTTTAATTGTTCAAACTCCTTAGTGCCATCTCGACCCGATAATTTGAGGATCTTTTTGTCAACGTGCCGGCGATGAGCAACATGCATAGCTACCAGCAGTGCTGGTGTTGAGACAAGAATCAGTTGCAGGGCCCAGAGACGAATATGAGAGATTGGAAAGAACTGGTCATAACACACACTGTTGCAACCAGGCTGCTGGGTGTTGCAGGTAAAGCCAGACTTCTCATCTCCCCATACACTTTCAGCAGCCACTACTAAAACCAGAATGCGAAAGATGAAGATGACAGAGAGCCAGATGCGACCAATGCCTGTTGAATGTCTATTTACACCGCTGATTACGGCGTAAAAAGACGCCCAATTCATTTTTGATTCCAGATCTGTGAAAGACAGAAATAACTATTAAAAACTCTGTATTAGATTTGGTATATGCTAATCTGACCTAAATTTAAAAAAAAAAATGAAATCACCAACAGCCAAACCCATATAAAAATACAGTAATGTAAGCCCTTTACATTAATAATAAACTCAAAGTACAATTTACCAGCTCAGCCAGTGGTGTAAGCAGCATAAACCTTGCCAGGTCCAAAAATATCGACCATCAGGCGCAGTCTTGACATTTGCACACTTTGGGCATTTGGACACTTTGGGAATTTGTGTGTGCCCTGGAGTTGAATAAAAGAGCATGGGCCATGCTCTATTGCCACATGCTGTCACCTGATGCAAAAAGAAAAGCCAATCGCAATATTTTGGGCAAGGCCATATGACAGCCTCTTCAGCTCTATTAGATTAGCTGTATTTAAAGCACCTAACCAAATCTACTGTTTACAATGCTATTCTGCTCATGCAGATAGATGAACAGGTATGGACTTCCATAGGAGAATAGAGATTAAATACAATATATGAACCAATATAAAATGAAATGATGGATATTACTGGATCATAATAAAAGCTCCTAAACAATTTGCTCTAGTCAGTAAATTAAAAACAAATATTTAGTCAGTTACCTTCAACAGTGGTGGTACACAAATATGTCCAGAAAAGGGTTGAAACACTACACTAAATGGCTCAGTGAAGAACACCGTGTCATTTGGGAATGCAAATATTTTCCTCAACGCTAGCTGCTACCCTGCATCATAGAAGTCATATGCTCTTATGTAAGCCATTTACATACAATGGTGGCCCTTATTGAGGCTAACAAGACTGGAATTCAGTTCAAATGCCTCAAGATCCGCCTACCCGAGGTGAAAGAATGAATCTGTGTGGACACAAAGGCCTCAGCAACATTATTTATTGTGCCTGGAAGCCTAAGGGAGAGGAGAACTGTCTTTGAACTGGATGACTTATGAATGAATGTTTTAAAGGACAACATTGTTTTATGTTTCATGAGTTTCTATTGAATTACATGAAAAAAAAATTTTTTTAATGGTTTCTATTCTATAAGGTTAGAAAAATAGTTTGTGGGATTATATACAAGTATACTATAGATTCAAGCAGTGCTAAGTTGTTGAAATGATCTTTCATGCAAGCACTGTGATCTTTAGTACACCAATTGAGAGCATCCACAGCCAACTTTAGGGTATCCATGTCATACCATTGATAACAAACTTTAGGCTATCCATGAAGAATGCTCCAAGAAGAAATGGAATATAAGTTGATAAGTTGGCAGATCCAGTGAGTAATAGAGAGAGAGAGAGAGAGAGAGAGAGAGAGAGAGAGAGAGAGAGAGAATTGAAGAATCAAAAATATAATAAAAAGTTTACTTCAGTTACTCAAACATCACAACATTTGTCAAGCACCAAAGATATATAAAAACAAATAAATAAAAGGGACCCATAACATGTTTTAAGACAAGAACAGTGCTCTTCCAATGGTACCAAATTCTTTCAAAAGTCAGGTTTTCAGTTATTTATATAAGACAAAATGAAATAAAATACAGTAATACCCCGAAAATTTGCACTTCTGAATACACAGCTTCACAAAGTTGCAGATTTTTTTCCTTGGAACCTAACACTTAAACTTTGTGGGTCCAGCAGATGTAATCCGTAGATTTTTTTGTAATCGGTAAGTTGTATATATCATTTGTAGCTTTAATTTGTTAATAATAATAAATAAAGATTATTTCATAAAAATGACGTTTTACATACTGTATCCAATAATACTGCATGTATTATTATCATTTATTACTATTGTACTGTATTATGAAATACAAACATAGTTCATGTGCCATTTGCTTTGTTTATGTCTCCAACATCATGTGATCGAGACTACTATCTGTATATAATTTCTCATACTGTAAAACTAATGTTCTACTTACTTTATCCACTTATAATGCGTTTATTATTATCATACCATATTTCTAATCGTAATATAAAATACAAACATGACCATTGCGAAAATGCGCTCACGAGAGTTCAGCTTCTCAGAGAAGATGCGGGCGGCCACAAGGTGGCAACACTAGATGTACATGTACGTACATTATGTATGGTATCATACTGTATGTACTTTATAGTACAGTACTGTATATGTGTACTTTTACCTGTACAATTTTAAAGGATAATGTAAATAAAATTTAAAATTGACATTCAGCTTTCCTTTTTTGTACAGGTGCATCTCAATAAATTACAATATCATCAAAAAGTTGATTTATTTCAACAGTTAAATTCAAAAAGTGAAACTCATATTATATAGATTCATTACACAAAGAGTGATCTATTTCAAGCATTTATTTCTTTTAATGTAGATGATAATGGCTTACAGCCAATGAAAACCCCAAATGTCAGTATCTCAGAAAATTTGAATATTGTGAAAAAGTTCAAAATTGTAGACTCATGGTGTCACACTCTAATCAGCTAATTAACACAAAACACCTGCAAAGGTTTCCTAAGGCTTTAAATGGTCCCACAGTCTGGTTCAGTAGGCTACACAATCATGGGGAAGACTGCTGACTCAAAAGTTGTCCAGAAGGCAGTCATTGAAACCCTCCACAAGGAGCACACAGACGTATCCAGGACATGGGCTACAACTGTCGCATTCCTTGTGACAAGCCTGATCCAGAGACAATGTCAGAAGTGTATTATCTGGGCACTAATGGAAATTTTGCATTTCATTTGGAAATCAAGGTCCAAGAGTCTGGAGGAAGAGTGGAGAGGCACACAATCCAAGCTGCTTGAGGTCTAGTGTGAAATTTTCACAATCAGTGATGGTTTGGGGAGCTATGAAATCTGCTAGTGTTTGTCCACTGTGTATATCAAGTCCAAAGTCAGTGCAGCCGTCTAACAGGATATTTTAGAGCATATTATGCTTCCCTCTGCTGACAAGCTTTATGCAGATGTGGCTTTCATTTCCCAGCAGGACTTGGCACCTGCCCACACTGCAAACTCACCTGACCTAAACCCCATAGAGAATCCATGGGGTATCGAGGTATTGTCAAGAGGAAGATGAAAGACACCAGACCCAACAATGCAGGCAACCTGAAGGCCACTATCAAAGCAACCTGGGCTTCCATAACAACTCAACAGTACCATAGGCTGATCACTTTCCTGCCATGCCACACTGATGCAGTAATTCATGCAAAAGGAGCCCCGACCAAGTATTAAGAGCATATACTGTACATACGTTTCAGTAGGCCAAAATTTATGTATTAAAAATCACTTTTTAAATTGGTCTTATATAATATTCTAATTTTCTGAGATACTGACTTTTGGGTTTACATTGGCTGTAGGCCATAAACATCAACATTAAAAGAAATAAATTCTTGAAATAGATCACTCTGTGTGTAAGGAATCTATATAATATACGAGTGTCACTTTTTGAACTGAATTACAGAAATAAATAAATTTTTTGATGATATTCTAATTTATTGAGATGAACCTATATATGCTTTACACTCAAGATAAAGGTTTGCACTGACAAGCTTTCATTAAAACAACAGATAAAAATCTGTAACAGGTTAAAGAGAGGTTTCAATCTAGCACACTGCATAAACATATTGAAAAATAGTCTCCCTCTGAAAGCAAAAAAGAAATTCTTGATTTGTCTCTGAACACAGTGGAAAGAAACCATTAACATCAATAATTCCATGCAAGATTCTCCACTATATATCTCCAGCTTCACCTTTTAAATATTGACAGCTTATACACTGCTCTCCATTGTACACTGTAAAATAAATAGTCTTTTTACAGTTTTGCAACAGTAAAATTTACAGTTTTTTCTGGTATTTCAAAATGATTGTAAATTATATTAAAATTACAAGAATAAACTGTTTATTAAAATGTGACATGCAATTTAACAAAACAAGCTATATAAATGGGATACATTATGTCTGTTTTTTAACAGCTTTTAGATGAGACTTTTAAGAAAACTAACCGTAAAAAAGTACAGTATTTTCTTTTTTTAAAAAGTAGCAGCATTTTCTCTAAATTACACAATATGAGTGCAGTTAACCTGTATTGAACAAAATAAAATGCTTTTACTTTGACAGTTTATTAATGTATTAAAATAAAATAAAAAATAATTTAACAGATTTTTTCACAACACTTACTAAATTAACTTTGATGGTTCATTTAAACTTGTGCTTTTGTAAGATACACTATATTGCCAAAAGTATTCACTCTCCCAAACAAATCATTGAATTCAGGTGTTCCAATAACCTCCATGGCCACAAGTGTATTGTACTGGCAATCTGATTGATAAGCCTGGGTTTGGCGGTTGCCAGGAGAACGGTACTTGTCTGACTGCATTGAGCTAAGTATAAAGTTTGGTGGGGGATTATGGTGTGGGTTTTTTTTCAGGAGTTGGGCTCGGCCCCTTAGTTCCAGTGAAAGGAAGTCTTAATGCTTCAACATACCAAGAAATTGTGGACAATTTCATGCTCCCAACTTTGTGGGAACAGTTTGGGGATGGCCCCTTCCTGTTCCAACATGACTGTGCACCAGTGCACAAAGCAAGGTCCATAAAGACATGGATGATCGAGTTTGGTGTGGGAGTCCTGTTCTCAACCCGATAGCACACCTTTGGGATGAATAGAGCAGAGACTGCAAGCCAGGCCTTCTCATCCAACATCAGTGTCTGACCTCACAAAAATTCCCATAAACACACTCCTTGTGGAAAGCCTTGACTGAAGAGTTGAAGCTGTTATAGCTGCAAAGGGTGGGCCAAAGTCATATTAAACCCTATGGACTAAGAATGGGATGTCACTCAAGTTCATGTGCATGTGAAGGCAGACGAGCGAATATTTTTGATAATATAGTGTACAATTTAATGGTTTTTCTAAACCAATGGTACTTCTAATAAAGAAAACAACAGCTAAGAAGTGGCAGAAGCAATTAAGGCAACAGCCTTGTGTGTAGAAGCATGCCGGTTTGAGCCCTACGAAAGATTAGATGGTAGTGATGCAACATGCAAGATCACCACCTCGTATTTTCACATTTATGAGCATCCTGGCTGCCAGAAAATTACAGGATTACAGGATTTTATTTGCAGCTTATGTTACAGATAATTACTGTTTTTTAAAGATATTTTTTGGTGCCGCCTGCTGCCAGAAAATTGCCATTTTTTTATGATATATTTTTTAAAGTGCAGTCATCCTCACTAAAACCAAGGACAGTGCAGCATGGTGCGTGAAATCTATCGAGTTCAGTGTCACCAGAACCTGACTCATGATTAAAAAAAAACATGTAAAATTTGGTGTTATTGAAATATCTCATTGCGAAATCTTATCCGGTGTAAAAACAGTGCCAGATCTGGGTGCGGACTTGATCCGCTGTGGCGACCCCGCGGAACGGGAGCAGCCGAAGGTCAAAAAAAAAAGGTCTTTAATTTCAGTTTAAAATATTAAGTTAACCAAATTTTCAGGTAAAAATAAATTCAGGTAATAAAAATTCAGGTCAAAAAGATTCAGGGCAACATCCGGGTTACACAGAAGAGCAAACAAGTGTCGATGTAATCGAACTTACGTCTGGACAATCGCAAAACACCTGTGAGGTCATTGGGCAGGGCTTCTTCTATTGCTGAGCTCATGCAGATGAAGAAACATGCGAGAAGAGCACATCAATTTTCCAACTGTAAGTTGCTTATTTTTCATCCTTCTATACAAGCTTAGGTTAGATAGGAGTGTTTGCTGGTGGTTTGCCTGTACATAGTTTTCTTGTTTTTGATGTACATGAGGTGAAGCACCGGTTAGCGGGCCTGCCTGCTCATAGAAGTGTTATGATCGCTTTTCATACACTTAAATAGCATTGATGGGGAACAGTGGTTGAGCATGTAATTATGATCAGGCTCACATCATGATTGAAAATCATCAGCAAACTCATGTTTAACATGTGAACAGGGCTCATGAACAAATGAAAATGCCTGATGTGGGTGATTCCTTTAAACCCAAAATTAAAAACTGAATTTACAAACAGTTGAAGGGTAATTAACTGACATGGATGGCTTTAGATAGCGTTAGATCACTTTATTAATCCCAGGGGGAAATTCAAGATTCAAGGCATTACAGCTGGGCAATATGCCACTAAGTTGCTTTCTGTTCCAGCTTGTCTCATGACATGGTCCATGAAAACATCTTGTTAATAGTTAACATTTGAATACACTCTGGTCAGGCTCTTCGTGGTTAAACATTTTATGAACTAAGTCATTGGACTGTTAGAAACTTAATTTGCCTGTTTAATCTTGCTGTCCCTGTCAGTGCAAATACAGCTAAGATTCTTGAAATGATTGAAGTCTGTGTACATTCTGGCCATTTGTTTTCCATCTCTAAATAGAAAAATAGAAAATGGGAAAACATCATTTTCATGTATGAAGATGGAAAGCGGGAAATAAACCCTTATTTGATGTAGAATTTTTTTTTTTAAATTGTGTTATTTACATGGTATGAACACAGAAAATAAAAATGTTTTTGAAATGAAAATTGGTTAGAAATAGCTAAAAAGTACATGTACCATACATGCACCAATTAGAATATTCCATTCAAAAGATTACATTATGTTCAAGGATATTAACTTCGTTGAGGTCAGCTCTGCCGGAACATAATACTGCTGGAGACTCATAGCACATTATTTTAAATGTCCTCTTGCCTAACAAACCTGATTCAAGTTATAAACTCACTAGCAGAATGGTTGATCAAGTGAATTGGTGTGACCAATCAGACACCTTAAATGTGCCATGCTGGTGGTCACCAAGGAACAGGGTTGAAAAAGACGAGCTTACCTTCAGGTCTATACTGCACACATGTAGGTGTTTAGACTATACAGTTGTATTTTTCATTATTTTCAGTCTTTTTCATGGTTTAATTTGTTTTCATGTTCTATGTTGCAGGAAACTTTTAGGCTGGATTCCATCTCAAGACTCCAGACAAGGCTTGAATATGCTTTTTCAAGTAATATTCCTCATTTTGACTACATGCTTTATGTCTTAAGTCAAGAAAGAATGTTGACAAGTGCAGCTGGTCTTAGCGTCCTACCAGTTGTAGTGAAGGAGGTATTGGATGGACTACACTCAAATCTTTCTAATCTGCTCACGTCACCAGACTCTCCTCCTTCTGTTTTCTGGGACATGGGACCCCATGGACATTCAACACTTGAATGACCTTTCTGAGATTGGACTACAGGCATCATGTTTTGTTAACATTCTCAGAGTCTCAAAAAGCACATCATAGATGTATATAGTCAAGGGATGTCTTCAGTCTGAGTTACATCCCTTGACTGTTCTGTAGCCTGCATGCTTGAATTGATGTTCCTCACTACTGTGTCTATACCATCATCTTAAAGAGCAGTGTACACACTTGCATTGTGTTGACACTGCTGGTATTTTGTCAAGGTTGTCAAGCATGAGTTGTGTTATCAGCCACAAGTACTCTGTTCCTGGACCTTTATGCATGCGACACATTGACACCAATCACAAGCTTATAAGGTACGTGGCCAATAATGTTGCCTGCAGGCTACTAATATTATACTTGCGGTTCTGTTCTTGCATAGTTCTTATGTGTCATTCTTGTTTTCAGCTGCTTGCGTATTATATTTTATAATACATTTGTATACCGACTGCTTTTTCAAACTGTTTTGTTTAAATGTATTTGGTTCTTGAAATTTATTCATGATTGGTGTGCTTGTTGTATGGCTAAACATGGTTGCAATTTAAATGTAATTATTTTCTATAAAGTAAAGGAGAATTAAATTGATTTTCATAGTTTCTGCTTAATTAAGTGATCTAGATGTTAGTCATTCAGATTCGGACTTGCTATCAAATGATTTTTTGTACAGAAACTTACAGATTCTAAGATCTTTACAGTGGTGTTGATTGGAACCGGGGTAATCTACAACAGGGGTTCTCAAACTTTATTGGGCCGGGGACCCCTTATGGAGCAGAAAATTTTCCAAGGACCCCCTCCTAATTGCAGCACAAATTTACCCATATAGGCTTATAGCCATTTATCCTGTTGGATGCTTTTGGACTCTTTTATTCTAAAACATACAG